>JAQFZC010004183.1:0-16736 GCA_034695205.1 Dicyrtoma fusca | reverse complement strand
CTACACTTTTCTACGAACCACCCAAAACTACATCTACAGACTCATGTACTGCCCCCAACTTGAGCGGACTGGCCTTGCCTTGGCTACATGGACTAAGAAGTTTTTTGGACTCTGCAATATTTTATTATGCATATCCGTATAATATTATCTGAATAATATATTATTGGCCTGTCTCTCCATCTCTCCAATCTCCCGTCCATACGCACAATGCAATGCAATGCCCAAAGTATATACGAATACATAGAAGAAATGGACAATGCTAAAGCTCAAGACTTGGACGTCCATTTCATTGGATTCGATTCGACTTGGAGATTCGATTCCATGTCCAGTCACATGCAGACACGGGCAGCCAGCACAAACACACACACACACACTCTCCGCATTCGCATACTTCATGAGATTAATTCGACTCAACTAAAGTATGCTGACAAACCATATATAAAGCTCCACAGCTTATTTCCCTGTCACGTCAGTATGTGAAGGGAAAGTCCATAGTCTATACTACTTCTGTCTATAGCCACACTTGTTAAAATCCAAGCATGCGCTCCCCTTTAACGAATAATCTACACTCAACACACGGGTCGATCAAGGTATCTGTAGTCTGTATGCATATAGAGACCAAGATGGAATAAATCACCATCCATTCACCACCGGCACCGAGATAAATTAGAGCCAAACAAAAGGGAGAAGAATTGAGAGAAAAAAAGTTATCAATTAATCATTAATTTATAGTGTCTATATATATTTCTAGCAGCTTTTGTAGCAGAGCGTTAATTACTAAAAATTCAAATAAATTAAATTTTTGATTATGGTAAAATTGTAGCAAATTGTCCCTTGAGGCACAAAATCAAAAACGAAATTCAAATCCTGCTAAGAAAGAAGTACTTGGGCACTTGAACTACAAAGAGTAAAAGTTGGGTCGGAGTGAGAGATAAGACGTTGGAATATTGGAATGGTCTGGGAGTAGTGGGAATGATGGGATGGGAAAGAACATTGATCGAATTCAGTTGACATAGGCATTCGATTTGGTTTTCGATAATAAAATGAACGGACTCCAGTTCCAGTTCCAGCTCCAAGGGTGACTGGATGGCTGGAAGGATGGATGGATGGACTCACTTGCTTTGCCATCACTACCAGTATAGACTTATATATATAGCTATAGCTTCGGGCTACGCTACGCTATATAGGCAAGGGGCTTCCCAACTATGATGCCATGGAAACGGTATTTTTGAAATTGCAAATAGCATCATTTGCTCTTATTCAAAATGTTAAGATATGTAATTGTTGGCAATTTTGAAAAAGGCTAATTTATTGTTTTACCTCTTTTTGGTGTGGTAAAATCTATATTTGCACTTTTGAAAAAGACTAATTTATTGCGTAGCACCTTTTCAAGGTGCTCAAAACATAATTTGCCCCCTTTTGGAAAGGTTAATTTATTGTTATAACGGCCTTTCAAAATGTTCAAACCATAATTTGAACTTTTGAAAACACTAATTTACTGCATTAATAGCCTTTTCAAAATGTTCGAATTTTGGATTTGCCTTCTTGTAAAACAACAAATTCGATGAGGTCATAGCTGGGAGGCTCCTAAGATAATGTATATCTATAGCTGCCCACTTGCACAATCCAATCCCACATCCACATGGACAATCCCAACGTCCATAATGTATGGAAATGAAATACTTTTCTATAACTACTTTCAGATGTACTTTCACATCTTCCATTATATAGTGTCCACGAGTGTCTTATATACACACACAGTGTGCCTATAATAAAATTGCGTCTTTCAGTTTCAGTCATTGGGCTTGTCTTCTCTGTGTACATACAGAGGCAGCAGTCCCAGTATAGACGTCTCTATATACACATATACATAGGTATAGGGACAGATTAGGCTGAGTGGAGAAAGAGGGAAGACTTGGACGGGAGTGGGAGAAAATCGTTAGAGAAATACTGATAGGTCCATAGTTAGCAGATCATTTGGATGAAATGGGACAGAGGAATCGGAATAGATTAGACTACGTGCATACGTATTCCCTAATCCACAGTTTCATCTTCTACAGCGACTACGGCATTACATTTCCAAATTCGAACATTCGAACATTCAGCTCTCGGAATTCAGCATTCACCCATTCAACGACTCACCGACTCGCTCCCATTTTCCCGAACTAAGAAAAGAAATAAATGGGGAATGGAAATAATATATTCCACCGGATTCTATTATCGTTTCTCCGTCTCTCCGTCCGAGCCATATGTACGTGCCTCTATACTTTAGGATTTTGACCAAGAGACCCAATACAGATACATATGTACACTGACTGAGTAATGCCACCCATACATATAGCAGTACCAAGTACGGCCAGTGGTCCTTCGACTCTGGTCCAATAATCCTCAATCTTGAGATATAAATATAAAATAAACTTAGCCAGGTTTCACATTCAGCATTCAACGTTCAGATAATAACATAACGTTGCTATTTTGCCATATTATGGAATTATAGATCTACTAGTCCTACTTTTTTCTAGGACCCTTTTTCCATTTTTATGTGCCCCCCGCAAAAATATATATACTGGAGAGAAGAAACCTAGCCTTTATAGGAGCATAATATACCCACATACTTTCAGACTCAAGTACTGTACTTTGATTTATTCTTATAGGATTAGAATAAAAATGAGGCGAATCAGCAGAAAAAAATATTAAATTATCAAACATTCCTTTTCTTAAAGGCATGCCTTGTCCATACTATGTACTTCCAATTCCATTTCGGAGTTTCTATTTTTTATCGCAATGTACTGAATACATGCCTATGCCCATACATACATATTACACTCAACTGACTCAATAATATTATAGGCTTAATATTCAAGCAGGTACGCTGTGTCAAAGTCTATTTGTCAAAAACCCAAAATCCAAAATGTTCTATTTCCACTTGTTTTAAGCTACAAAATATAAGCTACTATTCAAAAACAGCATTGCCAAAAAAACATTGCTAACAGTTTGAGCTTCAACTAAGTACATAATTACACAATTAATTTGAATTCTGACCCGAAAGTTCTCAGCGTGTCTACGATCTATAAAGTTGTGTCAAAAGTAGAGTTAAAAGTGGATAGGGACCAACATTTACTAACATCAGCATTCAAATGCTGCAACCGAAACGAAACCAGAGCGGAAGAAATATTCAAGATGGGATAAGGAGGGAAAGATAATCATTCATCAACTTCAAAAAAGTGTTTTGTTTCTTTTTTACTTTTCTTTTTCTCATTTTTTTTGTGCATACATTGTTTCTGTTTTACTTAAGTAATGTACCTGTGTACAATGTAGTTCGAGAACTTTCCTTGGAGAACACAGAATGTATGTACTGTAGGTAGGTAGGCTATATATCCATACTTACATATTTTGTCTTTGTAATTGTCTTCGTATGCTCTCGTCTTGTAAGAGGTTAAAGGTAAACGTCTGAGAGTCTCTTTAATTTTGCTCAATTCTACATTCTAGGCAATGCAATCTCACTATCTAACTTTAAAATAATGTAATGTTTTCCCATTTGAAATTTTTCCCATAGATTTAAATTGTTCCTCACATTACAGATACTAACTAACAACTAACTCATCTTCCATTCACTATTCTGCATAAGTATAATATCGCTCTGTATTATTAAAGGAAATGATACTCACTCAACCTACTGGTATTCTGTAAGTCCGTAAGTAGATGCAGAGATACACATAATGTACCTACGAAGGGAGCAGAAAAAGAAGTGAGCAGACAGACGAAATGGAACAGATGATGAGAGAAACGTTAAATCATGACTGATGGACGGTTCGATAAACGTCGTGCTTATGGAAATGATAATAATTTACTCTCTCAAAAGTTCTCTGGTCCTGGCTCTTCTCTTCTCTGGTGGATGATGCTCTCGTAAAGAAGAGCAGAGCACAAGGCCAATTATGAATCAACGCTCTTACAGAAGAGATAGGTATTCTGTCCAACAATGATTCAACAGTACGAGTATAGCAACTATAGCGTATATAATCGCATAGCATCGAGATCCAGATCTACATCGAGACTGAGATGGAGAGTCCAAGATCCAAGATAAAATATAAATCTGTAAGGATATAATGAAGTTCATCTCAATTCTACAATACCCCTACTGCTAGGTGGATACAAACAATAATGCATGGAGATATATACAAGTTTAAAAAAAAAAATCTGGGTTAATTATCCGAGGAAGCTAGTTTTCGCATGGTTTTGACCTCCTACTGTTTTGAACACGTCTTCTCATCACATCCCATCAACTCGTAGTACACATTTATTTAAAACAAGAAGAAGAAACACATCAGAACATCACCATAACCAATAACAAAGAAAAAGAGAACCAACCAGTTCACCAACCACAAATCTAACTTAACACTATTAGGTATGTACTTTTGTACATGAAACTGCATCGAAGTGTTTTTTTGTCTCTCACTATGTTCAGACCTCAGACAAAAGTAATAAACAAATTATAATAAATTTAAATCTAGGAAACTTATTGGACCAAAGTCAAAGTTGCTTATGCTAATTCCTACACCTAATTTTAGAAATAAAAGCGTAGCCTGGGCATGGGCCATGCTAACATAACGGTAAAATTAATTTCAGAAATGTAAAAATTTCATTCTAGCAATATTCTGCGGTTCGGTCTCTGTCGGATAACAATAAAAACGTTACACAATAAATAACAAAATATACCGGTAAAGTCAGAATTCATGATTACAAGTTTTACAAGTAATAATTTTGGTTAGAAAAGTAAGGAAGATTTACAATCCAAATCCAAAGGGAAAAAGTCTATTAAAAGTATTAAAAGCACAGCTGATCAGGAGAGCAGTCGACGGTACTATGTATCTTCTGGCCTGCCATAAAGTCATAGTGAGAGTCAAAGTGAAGTTAAAGTGACGTGATGCGATGACTCCCTACCCCAAAAAAATAATCAAAATCAACAAGTACCCTGTATGTCTGTCTGAAAGGATGCTCTTCCTCCACTTATTGATATTTAATATACCTATAAAATTTTCTACTCGTTCCTAGTGGCAGTGTATCATCCAAAACTTTCGAACCCCTTCTCCCCAAAACCCGGTGTCGGAACCACGACGGTGGAGCTTCATACATGTACATCGAAAATAAGGGGAAGGTTAACTCATCCCAGTACTTCCATAGTTACATAATATTGCCATTGGTAGGTACATTTACTTTTCGTTAGTGAATATACTAGCTGACTGTCTCCATATTGGAATTCCAGTTCGAATTCGACTTAAACTTTTCGATTTGGATGAATTCAACATTAAGGATTGGGAAGTGGAAAATAAAATTCAATGAATTTAAAATGTAAACTGGATAAAGTTGAAAGTGGGAGCATATGGGGTATAATTTTCCGATTTTTCATGTTTTTGGGCCCTAAAGGGCTCAAAAAACAATCTGTCCGCTTAGCATGTGGTCCACTCTCCCGTCCTCATCGCATCTTCGTCGTCCTCCCTATATAACTACCACCATCACCAAACCACAAGAGGGAAAAGAGATATCCGTAGTTTAGTTCTTCTGTATGTAGTAACAAGAACAAACCTTAACAATAACAAAATATATGTACAACATTAAGGATTACTTCCACCTAGCACATGAAGATGTATATAGCGAGATGATCAAGTATGTAAAAATAAACTATTTTTTCTTATACTGTTTTTAAGGAAGGTACATACCACATGAGAAGTTGTTACTCTTAATAGTTGTTAATATTCAGGGGCAACTCCTCATAATTCTTGGATCTCTTTTGGAAAAGAATAAAAAAAAAAGGAGCTCCGTTGAATATTTAAATAGCTATCACTTGACTCTCTCAACACCCTTTTAACCCAAGAGTGCCGAGTCTAGTCTCATTTTCATTTCATTTTCATTTTCCTTTTGGAATAAATTCACAGTCTACTCCGGAGGAACTCGAACATGATGAATAAAAAAGAAACAACAACAACATCTTCAACGTGGAGCAACAATGAAAGAAACTTGGATACCTGGATCTGGAAACAAAGACGAAGACAAATGGAATATGTACATTTAGGAATAATAATAAAAGCTAGTTAATAAAAACTCATTCCGATTCATGGATTCATATTCATGGTTTGGCTTATAGACTGAGAATCGCAGCTTGCTCCTTTCTCTCACTTAATATATAATAGTTTAATATTATTAATAAATAATATGTACACCTTCGGCTTTACGGTCGTTTTTTTTATGAAGGGTACACACACACATGGAACTACTCAAAATTCAAAGTTCAAAACCGGTAACTAATTATAATAATATACAGTATTCAACATCGAACACATACTTGTAAAAATTTCTGTGAACACTATATCAACTATCCTGCTGTTTATTCACAACGGATTTAATATTCTTCTACTACTACAGATAAACTTATTATTATTACGATGTACACCGATGTAATAGCATCAGAAACATGGATTTTGAAGGTGGATGTATCTCCCGTACTTTTCTGGTTGCAACTGCAACTGCCAACTAATTCGAAATTCAGGCAATAACTCGATCCTCACTCCAAAAGCCATTGCTTCACACACTATGTGCATTATACTTTAATTAAATAATTGCATAATATATTGTTGGTACAACCTTCCTTTTATTTCTCTGAATAATAAAAAACCTAAAAATTGAATACTTGATATTAGAATAACACCAGGTACATGGATTTGGTACGTCTTGCAACTTAAGTCAAGAAAGATGACATTTTATAACTGATTACAGATTACATTACTTTATCAATTTTTTTTTAACTTACGATTAGTTCACGTTTATTTGATGTTTGGCTAGCCGTTCCTTTTGGCTCAAGATGATTGTTGATGATGAGGTGATGATGATCATCAACAATCAAATTCAACCCCATGTTTCACAGTCAACAGACAGTACACCTTTGAATTTGTGGCTTCTCGAAGACTGGCAACTGGATTATGTATGTTCAGCTCACTTCACCTCTGACTGCCAACTTAATAAATTTACTTCTTCGTCTCCCAGGTGAGGGGGGAGAGTGCTTGAATGAATGCTTGCATGAATTAAAATATTAAATGAAAAATGAATTTACAAGTCTAAAGTCCATTTACGATTATAGAATGAACAATTGTTGAGATGGTCTTACGTTGTATTGTTGACGGTCTGTACCCTAGAATTGAGCCATAGTATTACAACTGTAGGTAATTGTTGAATACAATACAACAAATATGTATTTTGTTAGTAAATTGCACTAAACTTTATTATACTTAAAATTATTACAATTATTCCAATAATTGCAGTAGGTACAATTGTAACCCGTAGGAATATCCAGTGAGTCATAATTAGCAGCTTCAAACCAAACAGTTGACAGTAAAAATGGCGAAGGGTGAAGCGCCAAGTGTTTGCCGGAATTTATTTCTATTTAGTTTGTAAGTTCTTTATTTTTAATTGAAAGAGGCAGCAGAATTAATGTTTCGAGTGGGGTTATTTTTTATCGCAAAAAGCAGATTTTGTTTTATTATTGTAGGTAAATTATTGCTCGTTTTTGAAACGTTCATTTACAGAAACAACAAAGCACTGCAGAACCACTTGAAACATCAGTAAACGATTATTTCTTTCTGATTTCGATTTTTGGTAAAATGGTCAAGTGTTGATACCATTTCAAAACAATTCAGTTCCTTGGTTTGATTTTTTAACTTTATTCATTTTCTAACATGAATTATGTAGAATAATACATTCAACATTTGACATTCTGAGCTAGTGTATGAAAAAGTGGGTATTTGGAAAGCTGCCTACACAACTAATAGCTAACAAAAAACTTACTTAACTTCTAACTTCACATTCATTTGCCTCAAATGATTTGCCTAAAAGGTTAAACTGCAATTACCGTATTCAATAGTAAGTACTGAGAGCAAGTATCAAAGCGTCAAAGCACTCCATTTGCCATTAAAGTTACACAAAAGGTTGGCAGTTCTTACAGAAAGCTTTAGTCAACATTCAACATTAGTGTTCCCTGTCATGCATTATAGATTGTAGGTTGTAGTTAATTACCGCATTCAAAGTTGAGGATTTTAATACATTTACTTTTTGCTATTACAGATATTTAAAAAACTGGAAAACGGAACTTAAAATCGTCTACAGGTCTACAGTCACCAGTCAACAGTGAGTCAGTCAACCTTCAGTCTACAGCCACCACCGCGACTTCAAAGTCTAATGGTCATCAGAGAGATCCACGATGCATAATCGAGATACATGGTTATTACATCCGTAGACGATACGGTATAGTTGTTGTAAGTTGATGTAAAGATAAAAGTGTTTTTTTTTCTTCTTCTTCAACTCATTCTTTTGCTTAATGCAATTGCCGTGCCGTGGTCGTCTCTGTTCTGTGGCTCTCCTTTAACTTTTAAAATCGATGGAGATAATAACAGAGTAGAACTAGAAAGAGCTTTGAAAGTCATGTAGAATTGTAAATGGTAGAAAAGAAAAGGAATCGTCTCGTTTCATCCTTTCATGATTTCATGAGTTGAGTTTCTCAGTTTTTGTCAAATATGAAAAAAAAGACTGAGGAACCACAGCGTTCAACTTTGAACATTCAACATATTTCTTTTTCGTCTGTCTGTCTCTTCCCCCCCCCCCCTCTCTCCATCTGTGTTCTGTACCTGGCTGTAGTAAGTACTGCTAGTAAAAAGTTGATCTAATTGTTTAAAAAATTGTGCACGCACTACTTTACCATTTACGATTCACTAGAAGAGTCCAAACAATATGCAATATCTGTATAGCTGTACATACATAAGTACAATCCATAAAATATACAAATTACTACTGCAAACAAAATATACGTGTGTTCTGTGAACGACTAAGAAAACCGTCTTTAACCCTTTGTATTCATTAATTCTTATGATTTTGTTTCAGATTTGTTGGCAGGGCTTATTTTCCAAAATGCGGTGTCTACGTGGAATCAAGAATAAGTAAATATTCATCACAATATTTCATTCTACATCTGTTAATGGTAAGGCTCCATCCACTAAACTGGAATATTACATGTATGTAGCTGACTGAGCTAACTACTATGGAATAAGCTAATAAGCAGGCATTTATTTAGTCAATTCTTCTCAATCCGCCCATTAATACCAAAAG
This sequence comes from Dicyrtoma fusca, assembly GCA_034695205.1. Classification (NCBI taxonomy): domain Eukaryota; kingdom Metazoa; phylum Arthropoda; class Collembola; order Symphypleona; family Dicyrtomidae; genus Dicyrtoma; species Dicyrtoma fusca. Next base: position 7,586 of record JAQFZC010004183.1, on the reverse strand, counting down.
GAAAAGTCAAAAGCTTTGGCTCCGTCTGACTTCCCTTCATGGCCTGATCTTGACTGTGGACGATGATCGAGACGGTTCTCCACTGTTTTTGTGCTATCAGCGTTCATTGCATCGCTTCACCATAATGACTAAAAACCCAAATTGACCCAACTAGATACGTCATTACGGAATTGTAAGTACCTTTGCATGAATACATTTTAATAATTTGTTTATTATTTACAAGTACTATAGTTGCCAGGCTATACACCTACTTTCTTAAAGAGTTTTCTACCTACATACCGTGTATGGCACACATATGTACAAAAAACTAATGATTGTTTGTTTGAGACGTAAAGCTCAGACGTAGCTGGTAGATCATGGCCTTAAATACTTATGTTGGATATACAGTGTTTGAAGAAGCAAAATTAACTATCCATATAGTTGTAAAAGGTTGGAGTTAATTTTTTCTAAAGATTTAAATGCTACTAAATTCTTTAAAAATGTGTACGTTTGTTAAGTTTTGTCAACAGTTAAAATGCTGCAGGAATTAATATTTTTGTATCAAAATTGATGCTCTGTTTTGAATGTCTCTATGGATGCAGATAACATGCCTTGCACCTTCAGCCGTCATCGGCAATGCATGCTCAATCTAAACCAAAAACTTAATCGTGTCTGTTCCTTCCAATACAGAGATACACTCAACTCGAAACCATGAATCATAAAGGGCCATGATCTCATCCTCATCACATTAGGATACATGGCGCATATAGTGAACCGAATGGCCTGGACTGGCCGCCTTGCCTTACTCAAGTATAGAAAAAAAACCATGGAAACCAATCAATCACAGTGAATGTGAATCACAGATGAGATTTCCGTTTACATGAAATGAAAAAGAAGAGGCGGACATGAGAAACTTGAAAAAAAACGAAAAAACGAAAGCATCTAATCTCTTTGGTTTGAATTTGGATAGTTTATACTACGCACACATCCCACATATTGAACTGTATCCGGGGGTACGGGCGTATTGTGCACTATCTGTACTTCTATTCGTGTATATACACAGGTATGTATACACGCACTTGAAGAATAAATGAGACTTTTTTTCATAAAATGGGAAAAAAAGATCAAAAGCTTGAGAGAGGCAAAGTAGGTAGAAAGGTAGGTACATACTCTGTCTATGTACTGGAGCCAAAGGGACGACGACTGACTGGCACTGGACGCAACTGACTGACGGTCTGACGGTCTGAAACTAAAGGGAAATCAATGTTTGCGTACTTTTCGATGTAAACTGCCTCCCATTGTATATAAAGATGTAACCGACGTATGTACATACGTACATATGTGCGGGTATTTACATATCCTTTCCCTCCGTTTACATTACTTTACATTAGATCCACTTGACGGACTGTACGTAAAATGTACATACGGAGGACTGGCATTGGAGATGGAAATGGAGATCAAAACACAACATAATATCATTTGAATTCCCGATCCCGATTCAAAGTTTTCTTCTAAAGGGAACACGGACAGAGATATTTGCTTTGCTGTGAATATTCAGCTAGACTAGACGTTTTCTTTCCTTCACTTTACTTTGAAGTACCTATATAATTTAGCTACACGTACACCACGTTAGAAAGTAGTACCTTCCTACCTATATAGTTATAGCTATACGGTTGTAGCAAGTTTCCGTATAACACAGACGTTGTTTTCGATTTGGAATTCCAACAAAAATATTACATAAAAAAGATGCACGGTCAACTTACATGAATCAGGATTAAAAGGGATGAAAGGGAAACTTATATCTTGGTTTCTCGTTCTCGTTTTAGTCTGGCCCTCCTATTAAGAGATATCCCTAAAGTATACATACAAGCAGGCCCCAGATTTTATATTTATATTTTACTAAATATAAAGGGATCTGTTTTTCTTCCTCGGGATTTTTCTTGTAATTTCTTATTTTATGCTACGCTTATTTTATGTTTAGGTAGGTTATGTTGTATGCTCTTGCATATTCCCATACCCACAGCACCGCCGCAGCCATCCATCAGAGTTAATAGATATGTTTAAAAGATAGATGGATTTTTTTTCTGTAGTAGATACATGTGTAGGCTTTAAGTTAAAGTTAGACCTGTCTTAAGGTATGTATATTTTAGTCCTTATTTAAGAAGCAGGATAGAAAGGAGAAGGAGAAGGAAAAAAAAACTCGCCAAATCATCAAAAAACTGACGCAAAGGAGGGAAAATATATTATCTGTAGTCTGTAGTGAACCTTTTTTCAAAAACGGTGGTAGTATGGTGGTTGCGTGTGATGCGGTCAAGGCCTTTTCCCTTTGCCTTTTTCCTCACAATTAGTATGGTGTATGTAAGTAGGTACAAGTTTGGTTTAAAGCTATGCCTATATATCCTTTAAAGTGATCTCAGTCATTTTCTATCCTATAGGAGATCACTGGTGCTGGTGATGGGACCCCGTCCAACAAGCTGTACGCATCTGTACGAGTAAATAATATTTTAAAATTATAAGTAAAAGTAAGTTGAAGGAGCAGAGTATGTCATGTCTTGGATATTTGGATTGGATTCTTAAATCTGGTGTATTACGTCTTGAAAACTTCTTCTAACCATATGCTTTGAAAAAGGAGTTTAAGTTAAGAAAGGAGCCTTTGCGATGCAAGTAATGAGGGAAAATACTCTGTCTGCCTAAGCTATCAGATCACACTAGTCACTGCAGTCTTACAAAACTCACAAAACAGAACAGAACAGAACATAGCATAACATGGAAAGGTGAATAGGTATTTAAATGTGTAAGCTTGTAGTACCTTTTACGCTCTTACAAATTTAGTTGAAGAAAAACCTCGTCACTATTTGGGTCTTTTAGATTTAAAATAATACCTATAAAAAACTACCTGCCTACCCAGGGACATTATACTGATAAATTGAAAACTCTTTTTCTTGGAAAAATTTGTATACACAATAGTTTTTTTTTTCATATGTACGCAGCGTAAGTAGGGTTAGGTATATAGCTATATCAGATCCTACATGCACTGGCATCCATCGTGTCGGTTGAAATAGAATTATTGGACTTGGAATTGGAATAGAAATTATTATTACACAATTCCGGCTGGGTTACGTATTTATTAAAAGAATTTATATTTGTGGGTTTATTAGTGTTGTTAGTAGAGCAGGTCGTACATATATGGACAAAGAGAGACCCCCATATTATTGTTAGTTGCATATTTCGGTGGGAGTTTATACGACCGTATGTACGGTACATAGTAGTGTGCTTATATTTCTCTGTTGTTGTATTTACAAGCTTATTTGATCCTCCAGATATTTGTTTTCAACTTCCTTTCTACTTCTGCTGCCTTTTTTTAGTTTTTTTTTAAATAAAAAAACACTTGTAATATATCTAAAGTTCCACTTCTGTAGAATAAGGATTTCAGTCTCATTTTAAATGCTATGAATATGTACAATAATGCAATGTAGAATAGTCAAAGCAACGCTTAAGAACTCCGCTAACGATCTGTTGGTCTTTGTTTTATTTTCATTTTAGTGTCTACCTGCCTACTTTGAATAGGAGCCAGCTCACTGTAGTACGTAACCGAAGTTACATATGTACTGGATCCCAAGAGGATTTGTGAATTATAGATCTTAATATCCTTCAAAAAAGTAAAAAGTACTATCAGCATAGACAAGATGAAAACCTAACAAAAGCATCAGCTTAACAAAACGACTAAAACGACTGCCGGTAAGTAAGTAGTGAAGTAACTTATAGCATAGCGTTTTTTTAATAGGATTATTAATACTGTTTGTATTTTGTACATTACATTATAATGTAATGGATTGCATAGGTGTTTAAAGTCTTATTTGGTTTGAAAAGGGCTATCGAGATGTATTACACGTATTGGTGTTAGAATAATGTAAATGTATGCATCCAACTCATTAAATATCCTCCTTATTTATTTAGTTTCTACAGATTATGCGCATCCAGCAGGAAATCCAAGATCCTATCGAAGTTGGAATTGAAATTATGTGCCAAGCGTAAGGACTGTCTAACCGGACCGGACAGACTAATGATTAAAGATTCTGTGAACAACAGCAAATGACCGACGTATTTTAATAATACAGTGTACATAGTTGCAGTGTTTGCTATAGAACCGCCGTTTCGCTTTTTTTTAAAAATGTTTTACAAGTTGGCTGCCATTGACTTGTGCATGGGGAATTGGATTCATGTTATATTGCGTGACGTGGACGTGATGATGATATCATGATCATGATACGATGATGATGGTGGTGAAGCTAGCCACTCGGAGCACACACCTGAGTCAAAGCCCCGTACATAAATCTGCATATAAATTAATAAAAAAAATCATAATTTGCTTTCTTGCATGTTGAGTATGATTTTGATTTGTTGCCCACAATCTCCCATGCAATCCCAAAAGACGTTCAAAAACTTGAGGGTTTAATGCTGTGCAGTCGCTGTGGCTGTTTAACAAGTCTTTAACAAGCTGTTCCTTGTATTACTACTTTGTACTTTTTGTAGCCTTAGTTAAAGTAAGGACGTTACCTCTTAACATAGTGTAGATTGGAGCTATGGTAGGTGGTTAGGAGTTATGTAGTAGCTGTTTGAAATCACGCGATTGGATTCTAATTTACATAAAAAGACTCTCGAGGCTTCTGGCTCTGGCTCTGCCATGTCTAGGCACATCTGGGAGTACCACCATAGTCTTGTCTAGTCATCTTTGAAGACAGTAGAATATAATGGAGAGCATTTAAATTCAATCTAATGAGACTTATTCAATAAATCTGTCGACGTGTACTAAATATACCAAATTGCTTCGGTATGTATATGCCTCTAGTATACATACCTGAACCGCGTTAACAGTAACAGTTAAAGTAAATTACATTGAATAAATATTGCCCACGGAAGGTTATAAATAATTGAATTTAGGAATAGAATTCCACTTCGAGTTCGATATTTCGATACAACCATATAGTCTATAGTAATGTTGGGTATATGCCTATAGTTAAAGGAATTGTGGTGGCAGAGGGAGGTACGCACACAGTAACTTCTGCACGCGCTACAAAATCTACACTCAATTTTTCAACTCGTCCAATTGTCGTAAATCTTGCATATGTGCGTTCAACTTATTAATTTTTTTTTGTCTACCCTTCCAAGAAAATATTAAGATATGAATTCGACGAAGGATGAAGACATTATGTAGGTAGTTTGTGGCTTGTAGCTTTCAAAGTTAAATGGGGCTTTTTACTTTGCGAGGTACGATGCTCTTTAGTAGCTTTGCTTTGAGAGTTGGAAAGCGAGTGATATAATTGTCCCATAATTTAAAATTCAGAAGCTGGATTTATGAAAATTATATGTAGTTAGTGTCCAAGTGTTTAAGACTCAATTCTTTCCTATTTTTTGTGTATTAATCTTGTCTTATGAAATGTGAGACGTAAAGCGTAGACTGTAGGTAGACATAAGGCTCAAATAATGCCTATACCTACCTCATTGTATACTGTTTAAATGAGTACTATCTATAATATATATATGTACCTATGTATTGTACAGCGTGATAAATTATGTACACAGCTCCCAATTTTAAATTTGATTTATAATTTCCATATCGTAATAACTTGTCTGTCATTCATACCGTTTGAAGGAGAATCAATAAGGAGCAGAAGAAGAAGATTGGTCAGTCAGAGTTGGATCACTGGGACTGCTATATAGTCAAGTAATTTAAACCATTTTGAGAATTATTTATGGGGAAATGTAAATAGTTGCATTGTACGAAGGTAGAGACAGTCAAGATATTACATAATTGAAGGCTCCATGATTAATAATGATTATTATCGTGGTATAAAACACATCATCAGTTATACTGTAGTTGTAGTATGATTTGGGTGGAACCTACAATGATACATTTTTTTGTACTGTTCAGTGTTTCTACAGCTTTTGATATAAAATGATCAACTCATGAATTTTTGAATTAATGAATAATAATTAATTTACATAGTTAATTTTTAGCTCACAGCCTTTTGTGTTTTTTACTCGTACACTCATTGCCTTTGGCTTCCGATATTTTCTATAATTTATTATAATTTGATACGTTTTGTATACCTACTAGGTTTTTTCATCGTCGGAACATTTCCTAAATTAATAATTGTTTGATTTACGATTGTACGTATGTATGCACGTGTTGACAATGGGTGCGTCAGTCACTTCCAAGATAAACTAAATGAGAAAAAGGATAGAAAGTAAATAGGATTGATACTATTTTTTGTATAGTTAGTTTAATTGTTGAAATGGCTATATAGAACAAGTATTGGGTCATTGGGCTGGGCGACACTGCACTGTCACTATCACGTCACGTTGGTCGTTGGGTTTAAACTGTAATTAAGTGTCCGCGTGAATAAATAAGAAGAAAAAAAGAGAGATAAAGTTCACATTCATACAAGTTAAAGCTGTCAAAGTCAATAAGAAATTTGTTTGCGGACAAGATTTGAGTCTTAGTTGTAATTCATGGTTCGTTTTCATTTAGAAAATTACCTTTGATGATCAGAGTGCTTTGATTGACTTTAATTTTCAAATCAAGATACAAATCAAGTTTAGGTCAACTAACAATCGAAAGGATTGTAAATCAGACACTGTAAAATGTAGTGGAAGTTTATACGACTATGATTTTGATTTCAAAATACTTGTCTGGCTTTTTCCAGCATTTTCTTAAGGAGTGGGCTCGCTATCAATGTATGGAAGGAATTAAATAGATAGCCCCACGGTTGCTAAATAATTATGTAGGTATGTGATTGCACCTCCAGCGTTAGGAATGGTGTTCGTATTGCCTAAATAGATATGTACAATTTACAATTATCTTTAATATTAATTTCGCTGCTAATTAACGAATTCTGTCCTTAAACACGTTACAAACTTACGTACACAGCATAAGGTAGCCCTGATAAGCTTTTTTCCTTCTGCTATATTAATAATCTTACATTTTTGTTTGCTTTGTAGGAGCAATATATATGGTCTACGAATTAATATTATCTAATCTGCATGTGGCCGTGTATTTGAGATTCTAACATCTGTCACAGGGAACATTCCCTTATCTTACGTTTTCTTTTTCTTGTAGATTTCGTGGTAAGATTTGAGATTTTGGATGCTGTAAAACGAAAGCAAGAAGGAAGACGAAAAGAACAAGGAAATGCTGGTGTGTGTGGGGTGATTAGAATTTATTATCAAAATGTCTACACTATTTTTAAAATTTTATACAGCACATGTTATGTCCCTATGTATATTACTACCTTAACTTATTATTTGTTCTGTTCTTAGTTCTTGTACTTGTGTATTCAATGTACCTACAGATGCGAAAATAACTATTTGATTGCTTTTCATTTCAAGATAAAGGAGGTGGCATACCACTGCACTGCTCGTACCGGAGCGGTCTCTCTAAAACTCCAAAACCGAATAAACAACAACAGCAGACAAACAATTGAGTTAGAATCCGAATGAGACAATAAATTAAGGATAGAAATCTTGGTCGTGACCCCCCCGCCACACAACAATAATAATAATGATAATGGCACCAACCATGCAGCATCTTCCCTCCTCTGCCTACT
>JAQFZC010004182.1:0-16738 GCA_034695205.1 Dicyrtoma fusca | reverse complement strand
GCTGCATTGAGTATGAATGGATCTTTTCGGTGCAGTTGAACGTATTTGCGTACTAACTCACTTTTTCCCATTCCACCAAGTCCATGAATAACAATTATTTTCTTAGAATATTCCGTTTCTATTGAACATTGTTGGATTTGACGATGAATTTTGGCAATTAAATCATCCCGCCCCGAAAAGTAAGGAACTGGTGCGGGTACAGTACAAAACGGTTTCAAGATCCTTGGTTCTTTTTTCGCTGTATTATGATTTGTTGTCGTGTTAATGGTGATGTTAACGTCACCGTGTACTTCAACGTTTCCCTCTGCTGCTATGCCTGTTGTGGTTTGAATACCTTGTGAGAAGCTCATTTTGTTTGTAGGTTGAATGTACTCTGTAGTAGAGGTAAAAAATAAGTAGGGATGTAAAAGTTGTGAATGTAGGGTGTTGCCAGGTTTGACAAGAGTTTCAATTATTTGACAACTTCTTTTAATAATGGCATTCACGAACTGTAACGACTTGTGCATAATCATGTATGTATTACAAAGGATTGTATATAGACAAAGTGTTGCTGAACAGGAAGCGCAGCCTTTAAGTTTCTTTTAACGAAATATAGGCTAGAAGAGATGCCTAAGGTTAATCCAACAGGAAAAGTTTTAAATTATTTCCAAATATCATTCAATTTAGCATAGAATTCGATTGAAAAATAGATGGGAATAAAAAATCCGCCGTTTTACATTTAATAATTTTAATTCAGTCGTACCACTATCGACTTTACGCGCTTGGAAAATTCATCCGTTAAAATACCTACCTTGCCAGCTTACAAATTAATAATTAACTATCGTGCATGCTTATAAAGGCTTTAAAAGTTTAAACAATCAGATATTATAACTAAGGCGTTAAACATATTCGGAAAATAAGATCCACGTTACCATCAAGCTTTTTTAGCTCTAAAAAAGTGAAAATATTTATTGTACTTGATTTTGCATTATTTTAAAAAATCGGGAAAAACTACAAAATTTCGTCGGACTTTGTGTCAACAATTTAAATCAAATTATTTTTATTTCCGTATGTATGTAATTGCTAAAGCTCTTACGTCCTTGCTACCATGAAGCTTGTACGATAGTTAGTTAGTGATTTTGTATGCTTATATTACCATTATATCGATCGCCGATGTGAATTTTCTTAGTGTGTATGGTCGATAGTTGTATAGCGGATATAGCATTTTTAAGCGTGTAACGGCCAACAATTCGATATTTTGGTTTCCATTATGAAACTGCAATGAATTATTCAAGAAAATTAATTCGGAATTAAAAATAAATGTTTCGAAGTTGATCATAGAGTATAATATGTTTTTTTGTTTCGTAAAATGTTACATCGAATCAACTACGCTGAATGTGTGTAGGTGTAAATTATTATCTGTCAACTAGTGTCAGCAATTGCTATTAATAAATTGTAAGAAAAAAAGTGACATACCGTCAAGCCTAACTCTCAGAAATTTTCAGTTTTTCACGTGTAGTTTGGATTAGAAAATGGCTTAAATTTCTTTCATACAGTTTGTCTGTAAAGTTAAGGTACATAGTTTCTTAATTAAATGCATTAAAATTTGTAATTCATATATTAGCTGCGAGTAAATATGCTGCGTGAATTGACTAGGTCGAAACAGAAAAGGAAGCAAGGACGACACGTGTTTAACACACTCTGTCATTGTATTTTATAACGGATCAAACTGAAGTTCTTTTCGCAGCAGTTGGGACGCAGGTGGGTTTGCTTGTTAATGTACAAGGTTATAAAAGTAAACTTATTTCGGTTAGCAACAAATACAAACAGCATTTATTTTGACCAACGAGGAAAGGTAAAAACTAAAAACTACCATTTTAAAAAATATATAAAACTAGATGTAGTTAGGGATGGCTGGTTTAAAATTCCCGGGCAAAAAAGGAATTTTAACCATGGGAATATTCCTGTCATTTTGGAAATCTATTTCTGAGGGAACTTATGGAATATTTCCGAAGTTTGCAAATGAGGAATATTTCCTTTATCTCGGGCAAAAAGAGTAAGGGAATATTGGGAATTAATAGTTTTTTTAACTACCTGTTTACAAAAGAACCCTCATTTTTTTCAAGTTAATTTAAGTTCAATAACAAATGCGTACTTGAACATAACGATACAATACCCGGGCAACAGTAATGTAAAATTGTCAAATAGCAAATTTTAATTTTTGCGCTGTTACAGTAACAAGAATATCACACTTATTCGGTAAAACCTCAATGAGTTTTGTAATTGATGAAAGTTTTAAAGATTCCCAAAATTCCCAATAAATTCCTGATTATTGGGAACTTTAAATACTGGGAATTTTGAGGGAAACTTGGGAATTTATTGGGGGCTTTGAGAATTTTGAATCTGTCCGGCTTAAAATACTCGATTTGTGAACTTAGCCATCCGTAGATGTAGTAGCGTTTCGAACATATTTTCGGTTTATTGCTAATTAGTTGAAGGTACTATTTAGTTGCTATTATTAGGTTGCTCTTAGATTCAGCTAAGTTCTTAGTTACATTTTGTGGTGTAAGTGTGATAATCGGCAATACTGCCGTGTTAAAGCTACAAATAGCAGTTTAGTGCAATCCAGACAGCCTTGTCTTTTGGCTTAGTGTAAAGAAAAAAATTCAAAGCTGTGAAAAATACACTTTTTCACATAAAATGCGCTGTTATAAATTGTAAAATAATTAAAACATCCTTCCAAAAAGTGCTTTTATCTAAATGAAAGTAACTAATCACAGAATTCAAAATCCTTCTCGAGTTTCAAAATTCGACGTTGCTGTTTAATTTGTAAGCGAAACCGTAAAAGTTAAACATTCAAAATAAATCGAAGAACAATTGCCTCTAGTCCTTACTGCAGCTTTTTTCTTGTAGATTTGGGATGGGCTTGTAATAAAAATAACAAAATGGCTGCCTTCCGATTTTAACCTGCAGAGGTTTCAATGGTAGACTCACCAAGTCAGTTACAATTGTGTACTAATGACACAAATATCTAAAGTCTGTCCCGATAAAATATTATCTTTAGTGTTTCCGGTTTTCCCTGTAATAATGCTTCGGCCACAAGACGAATTATTTGATGTACGTCAATCATGACCCAGCTTGTTGCTTTTATTTTTGTAAAGCAGGTCATTTTGATTAATTATTATTAAAGAATTATTTAAGAGTCTAATTTTTTATTTTTTAGTAGATACTGAATTACATTCGAGAGAAAGTGTTGATAAACGGTTATTACTGGTTCTGAAAACAATATTATTTAATTCGTTTGTGAATGGGATTCGAATTATTGTTTTATGTTCATGTGTTCAAAATTTGTTTTGATTTAGTGTATTAGTTTTCATCCGGTTTTTCACCCTTTAAGTACAAATTTAAGTTTGAGCTTAGTCAAGATTTAGGATGTAGTTATTATTTGCTAAGACAAACTGAAGAATAAATTAATATAAATACGAGGTGCAATATTAAAATTCTGAAATAATAGGAAAAAATACAACAAAACTTTACCAGTTTCTTTTAAAGCATTTTCACTGCTGCTATAAAGATTAAAAAGTAATAAAACTTCTTTGTAAAAACAAATTCGAAAAAAGCATCTTTAACAATGCGACCGATTTTCTTCATTGACGGTTTAACCCTATCCACAGTTTTGCCCTGTCTTACATTATCTATAACATATAATATGGTAGCTTAAACTCGTGCAAAATGTTAAGACGCCAGCACTTGTCAAAAAGCCACAACAGAAAACACGGCTGCGTCAGAGTTTGAAGTTCTTGCGAATGAGAGTAGCTAGTTACACTGAGTAAACACTGATAGCAACTTTGTGGTAGATTATTTTTAACTAAAATATATTTTGCTTGCATGGATGACGCAATATTCTGTCCACTTCCCATAGAATTGTTGTTTTTGCAGCCTTGTACAAATCTATACAGCAGCTTAATTTTTGCGGATGAGTTGGAATTAAAATGGTTTTAGTGGTTGAGCGTCGTGTTCTTGTGAAAATGATAAACCAGCATGTTGTTGTCAATTTCAACCAACGTTCAATTCCTTTGAAAATATGTACAAATGTGTGTATCCAATAGACTTAAATGAAGAGCTTTAATACGAAATATGAATTATTTGAGTCGTTTTGATGTAGTAGTGACTCACCAATATTCCAGATATCCGCTTCGCAAAAACACTTAGTCACAAGTTGTTTTCGTCTAAACCTTAACTTCGCAAATAAATAGAATAAAACAATCATGATTTCATTAGTCAGTCGCTGTTTCTAGTCAGAATTCCTTGAATGACCAGACATACGTGTCCTTTGCATTCGCAATTGATTTCGTTCGGAACATTACATTCGTCGGAAGCGACATGAGGACCTAACATGTTAATTTTCTGACCAAAACACGGTAAAACTTTTCTAAATCGGACTTTCCTTCCTTTTCTCTCCACACATTCGTAGTACGTTAACACACAAGACTTGAATTGCAGCTGTGTTGTACTTTTGTTCAATTTACATTTTGTGTTGCGGATGATTCACCGAAATAAATATTACAAGCTATTTCTGTTTTAATTCCATCTCAAGAACAATAGCTTTTGCAACGACGGAGTAATGTATGATTGGCAACATTATAGCGTATGAATTATACGACATTAAATAATCTTAATCTAATGCATTATGTCAAATCCACTCAGAAGTCAAGAATGTATCCCGTCTGAGTTTATCTACTTTTTTAAAAGTTGTGGTTAACTATAATCATTACATATTTTAATACAGAAATATTTTTAAATCAGCTTCGTTATTTTTTTAATATTATTTTGTAACAAACTAGGTACTAAAATTACTCATCTCATGCATAAAAAGAACTTCTAAATTCCAAATTATATGACGTCATCGTATTTCTAGTTTAATTGTGTAGCCAATAACGACGAAGATGATAGAAGAAATTTTCTAGCTCATACATTCTGTCAAGATGAATGTAATGAAAAGAAATGCAGCAATCTATTCGCTGTACTAAGTACAAATCTCAAAAACAAAATTTTTAAAACGCAGAATTTAAATACGAAATACTCCGTACTTGCTGAAAATTCTGGCTTACTTCCTTTTGTTCGTAAAAATATTTTTTCAGTACTACTAGCTGTCTTTCCTTTTGCCAATGATGTGGTTTCCGGGAGCAAAGACCACAAAACGATAGCCACATGACCCGCCCGTTCTGTATCGCGTGTGTATCACCGTCACTTCAACATTTTCCATCGATTTTCGTTAACCCCATGACACATTTTAAATCAATAAAACTACTAAATACTACTTTTAAAAATGTCAAACCCGGAAAAAAAGAATTTTATAGCCATTCAAAACATGAAATTACCGTTTTATAAAGATTAGAAATATGTAGAAAATAACATTTTTTAAAATGTCGAATTAGAAAATTAACGTTTATGTACACTTTCTTAAAAATAGTAAACCGCTCTTTACATTTTTTTAAAACTATAAAACAAAATATAAAGTATTTACACTTTGGAAATACAGTAAATGTTACACTCACTGTTTTTTTAAAAGTTCCACTTTTACTACTTTTTAAAAATGTAAAGGGCTATTTTACTAGTTTTAAAACGTGTAAATGCCGCTTTTACTGTTTCTGAAAAGTGTAAATATAGAAATCAGTTTGTTTTATAGTTTTTGAAAAAATGAAGGGTACAGATTCTTTAATTTAGAGAGCGTGAAAATGTCAGTGTTACTATGTTTAAAAAGCATAAAGCTCTTAATGCCACCATGTGTATTTTGTAAGAAGTTTGAATTGCGCTATTATTGTTTTTAATTAATTATAAATTTCACTTTTTTATTTAAAAAATTATAAATTATGCCACTTCTAAAACCGTTTTTCTGAAAATCTTTATTGCTACTTTTTCTGTTTTTAAGCAGTAGTGCCTTAATGAGTATTAATAAAAAGTTTAATGCAACTTTTACTATTGTTTATTATATTTTTTAAATGTAGTGAGCAGTTTTACTTTTTTTTTAAAAAAAAAGTGTAAATGCCACGTTCACTATTTTTGAAAGAATGTAAATGCCACTTTTGCTATTTTATTAAAGTGCCAATGCTACTTTTAATGTTTTTAAAAAAATGTAACTACGACTTTTACTATTTTTGAAAAGGTATAAAGGTAATTAAAATAATTAAACACCAATGACACACAAGCCCGTTCTAATTTTACGTTTTTTAGTTTTTTAAAAAGTAGTAAAACATAGAAAACTGATTGTGTGCAATCTTTGTTTTACTGCTTTACTTGCATTTTCGGCTTTGGCCTATAAAACAGATGGATTCTTTGTTGTATTTTTGCTAGCTTTATATAATTCGGGTTAAAAACTTCAAACAGTCAGCAAATAAAGGTTATTTTTCAGTACCAAACAGGAAATGGGTTTTAATAAACAGTTTTCGAATTATTCAGCAAACAACACTTTTTAGGCAAAACAATTTTTTAAGCAAAACACAGGAGGTGTTGTCGGAAGCGTGCTTACTGTGAGCGGTAATTCTAGCTATTTAAAAAGGTTTAGTTATTTAAATTAAATAAAGAAACGAAAAAAACAAAATCAATTCTTTTCCAATTTTTAAATCCATATCAGTATCACAGATATGTTTGTATGAATGTTCTAATCAGTAGCTTAAGTAATATTTTTACCTTTTGATGAAACCCCGAACTCATTCAGTAAACCAAAGTTACCCTGAAGGTCAGCTGATAGGAAACGTCCTGCTGATTGTGGACTGCGTGTGGAAGCGCCGTTAATTTGACTCCATTGAGGAAGAAAGCATCTGTGATGATATCTTTGAGTTAGCATATTTTTCTGACGCGACCGTGTCTTCGACCCAAAATTAAAAACCTCGGATTTTATTGGCCACGTCATTCAAATGTTCCCACCCGATCGACTTGTCCGAGCCAAAAAGTGATGAAGGACTCTGGAGCCAATTTTTAATCAAATCCTTTGGAGAATTTCCATCCAGGTTTAAAATATTTGCTTTAAGTTATAGAATTAAATTAAATCCCTAAATCCGTCAATTTACAACCATATTATGCTCTAAGACTCTTTTTTAAACGTAATTACGACTATTTGTGATTAATTTTTGAATAATAAAAACGGCTGAAATTCCTTGCAGCAGCATAACGATCTTCCTGCTCAATCCAGTATGTAAATGACTAAAGGCTTTTTGAAAAGTATAAATTCAAAGTTTTGCTTTAAAGTTTTTTAAAAATTTAGAGAGCAGTTTTATTATATTTGAGAAAGTTTAAATGCCAATTTTGTAGTTTTTTGCAAAGCTGTAAGAGATACGTTTACCCATTTAAAAAAGGTTTCAATTGCACTTTTATTATTTTTGAAAAACTATAAATGCCAAATGTAATATGTTTGACACAGCAGGACCGTGTTAAATTTTAAATATGTTAAATAAATTGCATTTTTACTTTTTTTAAAAGTGTAAATCCCACCTTTGCTTGTTATGAAAAAATCTAAATGGTAATCATTTTTTTTTGAGAGTGTAAATGCCAGTTTTTTCTTTTTCTTACAAAGTTTAAACCGAACTATAACTGTTTTTGGAAAAGTGTAAATACATCTTCTAATAATATTTTAAAAGGTTTGAATGACACTTTTTTGTTTTTTGATAAAGCGTTATTATCACTTTTATTGTTTTCAAGATGAGTATGTATTAATTTTGTTAAAAAGTGCCATTTACATTTTCAAAATGTTTAAAATCTGGTATCTACGCTCTTTAAAAAATAATAAAAGTGGTATTTTAACTTTTTTAAATATTAAATGTGACACTTTTCAATAACAGTAAAGGTGGCATTAAAACAACATTGTTAAAAGTTGCATTTATATTTTTTTATATAAAAACTGGCATTTATAGGTATTCAAAATTATTATTAGTGCAATTTAAAATTCAAAACAGATCGGGTGGCATTGACAATTTTTAGCTTTTTCAAATATAGTAAAACGGACATTCACACATTCTGAAGAATACAGAACCTGCTCCCTACATTTTTCAAAAACTATAAAACAAGATTATATTTGTATTTACATTTTCAAATGCGTTAACTTTTTTTCTTATTTAAAACAAAAAATTAATTCTTCTTCTAAAAACTATTTTTAATGCCTATTTCTGAAAAAAACTTAAATGGCACTATTACTGTTTTTGATTAGTGTAACAATTTTTGCTTTCAAAATGTGTAAATGAAACTTTTACTATCGTTTATTATTTTTTTCATTGTGGTGATAGTTTCACTTTTTTAAAAAAAGTGTGTAAATGCTACGTTTACTAGTTTTGAAAAGGTACAAAGTTAATATGACAACAAAATAAACAAACACCTGCCTTAATTTTACGTTTATTCGTTTTTAAAAATAGCGAAAAAACATGGAAACAAGACTGTGTGCAATATGTGCTTTATTGCCTTTGTGGTATTCGCTTATTATATCTGCCCATAAAAGAATTCCATACTTTGTTGTGAATAATACGATTAATTTTACTAGCAGTATTCAATTTGGAATCAAACCTTCAAACTACTAGAAAATTACAGGTTATTTTCAGCAAAAAGCAGGAAATATTTTACAAAACAGGAAAATATTCACCAAACAACGGAGCATGTAAAAGCGAGAAACAAGAAATTGCTTGTTTTGCGTGCCCAGTGTGTGTAGTCCTTTTAGTAATTTAAAAAGTAAATTTTGTACAATTTGATTATTTTTAAAAAGGGCAAATTAAAAAACAGAAGTCCACAGTCATGAGGACAGAATGGAATTCAAATGATTTATTTGGCTAGTCAGACAAATATACAATTAAATAAGTAAATTCAAAAAACAATGAGGGACTCTCAGTAGTGTAAGAAGTTTTCATTAGTTCCAATTTCGCTATTGTATGGAATCGGGTTGTACAGCAGAGCTTCCCGGTGTACAGAAAACCGTAATACCGGGTCTGTCTTCCGCACCATCCAATGGGACATCGCCCCACAAGGAAAGGCACTCTTTAATCAGGTCTGTTTATGAATTCAGTGTGTGTTAGGTGAAATAAAAGTTCGTCACAGGCAGAAATTGAAAGGGGGATGGTTGATGGTTTTCAACCAGTTCTGCATTCGTTTAGCGGTCTTAACTGCAATGCTGTCTTGGTCACTCCCTGAAGATTCAATGAATTCATACAGTACATCTTCTGAGTTCCAATACGAAGTGGAACAATCTGCCATCAGTCTGCTACCAGCACCGTTTAGAAACATTTTTTATAGAAACTGATTATTTTAAAGAAAGCACGTTTAATTACTTGCATTTAGTTACTCTTTACTGACATATCTGCAATGTCCAAGAACAGAATCATTTCGATTTCCACAGATTGAATGGACCAACTAACGCCGTTGCAATCTACAAAAGTGTTCTCTCCAAATATCCCAAACCATGCTATCAAACACCGGAACTAAAAATAAGAATTCAACATGGTTTTCTTCATCTTTATATTCAACTTTAAAGTTCCGTACATACGTTCTGTACATACGTCTGCATTTATTATCATAGCAAATACGCCAAATGGTTTCAAAAATTTCCACGAATGAATAATTACTCACTTGGTTCTCACGAAAATCATCCGCATTCAATTTAAAAAGGTTCTTCGTTGGACGAATTCCTTCGTGCATTTCCATTTCCATCCCAGAAAAGTAATAAATTCTGAAAATTGAAAAGCTCTTAATTATTTATAACCATATTACGGAAAGATGCACGTCCGGCTTTACCGTATAAATATTTGAGGTTTTTTGGCAGAAAGTCTTTCTTAGTTTGTGTGAGAGCATCCGCGTACTGAAGGTGCTGCAGAAGGAACTGGAGACCTGCTTCCGTGCAAAGCGATTCCACAAAACCTTTAAAACAGCAAAGCAGTAAATAATAACTCGCTCGATTATATTTGTCGAATGGCTGCACCCAAGGTGCTGCTGGATTACTTATAATTAAAAAATTATACAGAAAAAGATGTGAAGCTTACTGCGATTCCACTCGGCATCTGATTTATACTCTAGATCAAACTACAAAGACACATTTGGGATGAGTTGTAGTCATTTCAAATACGCACAAATGCTTGTCTGTACATGCGTGTGTCAAAACGATTTCATGATACAATCATGCAAATGCACGCACCTGAATATCCTCGTATGGAATGGGCAAGTCTTCTTCCCAGTAGCTGTCCAATCGACTTCCTTCTGTTTCTTTGATGCTTGCGTAAACACTGCCGTGAATTTTAAGACCCATTTCAACACACCAACTACAAGAAGTACGCTTACATAATAAACAAATTTTCCATAAAAGCCAATACAGTTGCCCCACTGTTTCCACACTTCCTTCAAAGGAGTTGCCAGTAGCATCAGCAATTATCAAAGGGGTTTCTTCTTGGGCATCCTAGAAGCAACATGAAGTTATCATGAAGTGCTTGAAATCAAAATTCTGATGTGCACCTGGAATATGCGTACTACGCGATTTTCCGAGTTAATTGTCAGCACTTTGACTATCAATTAGGCAGTGCGTATCTGCTATTTTTAAAAACTTCCATCCTTTTTTTTGCAAAGAAAAAGTAACTATAATACAGAATATCTTATACTCGAGTCGGACTGAGCGTAAACTTACTTAAACTTAAGAGAATATATGACATTGATATTAAAAGATGTGTAATTTGTGAGAAGAGACTACACTATTTGACATGTTGACTACTCTAGCGTGCCATAAACTGAAACTAACTAAAATAAATAATTTAATAACTAGCAAATGAATGCTAAAGATACCAAGGCTTTGTACATCAACTAAATGCAAGAATGTTTAACGTATGTTAAAATGTGGAACCTCAGGTTTGAATTAAAATTAGAAATAACTCTTGTGTGCATAGTATATCATTATTGCGTGGGCTGATGGCCAAATCAACCTAATGATTAAATAAATAAATAATTATAATTTACGTACTTCAGATAGTGTGGGTAGATTTGCAGCATCAAGGATGTCAAATAACACGCGCAAAATGGCTCGTTGTACTAAATTCTCCTTGTCTATGGTGCCCATAAAAAGACCCTTGACACAGATTCCCATGCAAGACACAAATACTTGCTCAAGATACTTCGTGCTGTAAGAAGGATACTTCAATATCAAGTCTTCCCACAATTTCTTTTGTTCTAAATCGTTATACGTCTTGATGTAAGAAGAATACTTCAATATCCAGTCTGCGCTTAAATTCAGGTAATGAGAATAACACGTATTGATAGACACACGAAACAGATTTAAGGCGTGCAATATTTTGTAGTCTTCTGGAAGATTTTGCAAATGACTGGGTTTCTCGTCAAGAGCAAAAACTTCATTGACGTCTTTAATGAGTTCCCATTTAGATTCCATCCACTCTTCTTCCCAACAAGCAAATATAATTGAGAAGTGAATGGAGTTTTCGGGCCACATGCGTTCTTTAAGATGATTATGAATCGCTTGTTTATCAACATAATAATCTTTTTGGTCAGCAAGAATCCAAGATAATTTTAAGAGGTGGGTGTAATTCTTTTCACGATCAAGTTTATCGCGAGTGCATCGTTGTACAAGCCGATGAATGCAAATAAATTGGTGGGATAATATATCGTCCCTGGCAATGTCTAAAACTTCGACGTCAGAGTCACTAATAATATCTGTGCTTGATGGTAAAGATATTAGTGAATACAACTCTAACATTTCAATGCCTACAGTACTATTTAAGGGTCCAGAAAACTCGACTACTTCGACAACGTCTTGAACTGTAATGCAATCTGGTGGAAAGTACGCTATTACATTCAAAAGAGAAATTGCAGCTTCGCCATCTTCTCCTTGGGATTTTATTTTCTCTAGCGTGGCTTCCCACACATTATTCATAATTAAATCGTACTTGCTGGCTGTCCCTGCGGATTGCCGTTCGAGAATCCAGCCTTCATGGGGACTATTTATTTTCTGGATGTAATCTTTAATTTCTTTGGGAATACTGCGTAACTTTGAGATTGGGATGTTGGAAGCAGCTAGCGTTAAGCCAAGGGGAAAGCATTGCAGATTTTGAGCAAGATCCTTAAGAGCATCCATGATCTTCCCATCACCTTTCTGTTCTGCGGACAGTCGCCAACGTTCTGTGAGAAATTTCACTGCTGCCTCTTCACTCAGCTCATTGATTTGTAAAATGTTCTCTTCCGGAATCTCCCAATCTTTGAAACGAGTGGTGATAATAATGAGTGGGATGCTGTGAAGTTGGACTGTTGGAAGGAACTCAAATATCCCAAAGACGTTATCGTCACTCCGCATTTGCTCAGCATTGTCAAAAATAAATAGACTTGGCTGGTTGTGGTCTGATAGGTTCTCGTAGATGCTGTAAACAATATCTTCAAATTCGTTGTCTTTAGTTTGTAAATTAAGTTTCTTAGCCAGAGACATAAAGCTACCTTCGAGACTGTTTTTGCTTTCAGCGTTAATCCATGCTGCGTTGATTATATCTTGTCTGTACATTTGGACGTATTTGCGTACTAATTCACTTTTCCCCATTCCCCCGAGTCCATGAATAACGACTGTTTTCTTAGAATATTCTCTTTCTTTTGAACACTGTTGTATTCGACAATGAATTGTTTTAATTAGGTCTTCCCGTCCCGTGAAGTTCGGAGTTGGGGCGGTTACAGTGCAAAACGGTTTCCAGACTTTTGATTTTTCTGCATCTGTAGTAAAGACACAAGTATGTAGGAATGTAAATTTTGGCTCCTACTAAAGCCTTATAAAAAAATTAAGTGGGTACAAGTTGTTGCTTTTTTTCTTGTTTTTTGCAAGGTCAACAACTTTTTGAAAAACTTCCTTGAATAACGGCAACCACGAACTAACGACTTTTGTAAATGCAAATCAACTACATATATAGAGTTTTGCTAAAGCAGTAAAAAAAGCTTTGAAGTTTCTTTTACTCATAGTTTAACGAATTATAGGCTAGTAGAGAGGCTTGGGTTTAATAAAATAGAAGGTGATACAACATTGTATTGAAAATATCGAGAATCAATCATTTCAAAAAAGAATGCAATTGAAAAATTTAAAAGAAAAAATGAATCTGCCTGTTCACTTTTACAAATGTTGTAACCGCGGATTGTAAATATCACCCGTACACGCCTACAACATTCAGGACGGCAGTCCAGCGGCAGTACACACAAAATTATTTACTCTCTTTGAAAATAGTAATTGTGGTATTTACTTTTTATTAAAAAATAGAAAATACCCCTCACACCTTTCAAAAATACCAAAAATGGCATGTGCACATTTTCAAAAATAGTAAAACTGCTCCCTGCATTCTTACAAAACTATGAACAAAAGTAAATTTGAATTTACACTTTTCAAAAACAATGAAAGTTAAAAAGATTTACACTTTTTTAGAGACATCTCTTACTACTTTTGGCTTTTAAAAGTGGACTTGCCACTTCACTGTTTTTTAAAAACTTGAATTCAAATATAATTTTGTTTTACTGTTTTACAGTATTTTAAATATGAAGAGAGCAGATTCCTCGTTTTTGCGAACGCCAGTTTACCTGTAAGTTAAAAAATCTGAAAACTGTATTTGCTTTCTTGTCTTGTTTTTAAAAAATTTAAATTGCACTAATATTATTTTGAATAATTATAAATATTAGTTTTTTATTTAAAAAATACAAGTGGCACTTTTATTATCGTTTTATATTTTTTTAAACATGCAGTGAGAGTTTTATTTTAATTTGCAAAAATTGTAAATGGCCCATTTGCTATCTTTGAAATAATTCAAAAGGCTATTTTCCTACTTTTACAAAAGTATAAATCCTTGTTTAACTATTTTTGAAAAAGTATAAAAACTATATTTGTAATTTAAAAAAATGTAAAGTGCACTTTTCCACAAAATTAATACACATCTCTTTAAAGCAGTAAAATTGGTATTTATGCCTTATCAATAAATAAAAAGGTGCCATTTAAGCTTTTTTAAAACACCAAAAGGTGTATTTATACATTTTCGAAACAGTAAATGTTGGATAAACACTTTTCCAAAAACGGTAATATGAAGTGTCATTTAAACTTTATAAGAAAAAAAACTGGCATGTACACTTTTGCAAAAAAAATTGCAGTGTTTTAAAATATTTATGTATAAGAAAACTTACACTTTGCAACTCCTTAATAACAGTAAGACAAAATTAGATTCGTATTTACACTTTTCAAAAAAAAATATCATTTAAACTTCTCTATAACAAGCTAAGGTGGGATTTAAACTTTTTCAAAAATTTTACAAGTGCCATTGAGATCTTTTTAAAATTGGTAAACGCAATTGAAAAATAAAAAAGTAGTATTTAGACTCAAATATAATAAAACTGCTCCCAACATTTTTTAAAAACTACTGAGCAAAATATTATGTATTGTATTTAGACTTTTCAAAAACTGTAAAAGTTGCATTTACACTTCTTCTTTTTCCTTAATGTTTGAAAAATTGCAAATGCCTTTTTAACTGTTTTTGAAAAGTGCAACATTTGGTATATTAAGAAATGTTAAAATAAAACTTCTGGTATATTTGAAAAAGTGTAAACGCCACTTTTACTCCAGTATCATTGATTATTAAAAATGCTGTGAAGATTATTTCCACTTTAATGTAAAAAGTAAAAACGCTACGTATACTATTTTTGGAAAAGCTTAAATGGGTCGTTATATATTTTTGAGAATGCTTCGATTGCACTTTTACTATTGCTAAAAGAGTATGAATGCAGTTTTTTCGTATTATTGAAAAAGCTAAAATCTACTTATGCAGTCATTGAAAAATGTAGTTGCCACTCTTACAATGTTTGAAAAGTGTAAACACAGATTTAATTTAGTTTTATAGTTTTTAAAAAATCAAGGGATAAGTTTTTTAATTTTTTAAATGTACATGTAAGTTTTACTGCATTTAAAAAAGGTAAAAACTATAAATATTACTTTGTCTATTTTTCAAAAATTCAGAATTGCACTATTGTTTCTAAAACTCTCCTATAATTAATTATTTTTAAATAATTATTAATTTCACTTACGTATTTTCAAAAAATTTAAATACGACTTTTTGTTAGTGCCATTTTTACGTTTTTATAAAACCGTACTGTTTTTCACAAAAAATGGCTATTTTACAAATTGTAAAACAATGTAAACGCTACTTTTACTATTTTTTAAACCGTGTAAATACCAATTTTGTGTTTTTTGAACACTTTGAATGGCATTTTACCACAAAACAAAATTAGTATTTACACTTTTCGTACATTTTAAAGGTATTTACTCTTTATCAAAAAAAAGAGTGCCACTACCCGAAAAAGAGCCTGAAACTACTGCCTGAAACGAGCCAAAGTGGCATTCACAGTTTTTCAAAAATTGTAAAAGTGTCACAACAACTTTTTAGGTAATATTAAAAGATGCATTTAAAGTTATTCAAAAATAGTGAAGTATATTTACCCCTTTTTTAAAATAGCAATACGGACATTTAAACATTAAAACAGCAGTTACAATTTGTGTTGAAATAAGATTGCATTTACACTTTATTAAATCGTGAAAGTGGCATTCTCACTTTTTAAAAAATGATAAAAGTGTCATTTCAACAATTCATAAAAATAGTTGAGGTGGCGCTTACAATTTTTAAAACTAGTAGAATTACTATTTAAACTTTCTATGAAAAAGCAAAAATAACGGTTACACTTGGTCAGACATAATCATGTGTGTGTCATTTACACTTTTTCAAAAAAAATAAAAGTTGCATTCAGAGTTTTTAAAATGCAGCAAGACTGTAATGTAAACTATCTCAAAAATTGTAAAACTGCTCTCTACATTTTTTAATTCTACGTAATTGTACAAAAGTAAAAATTGCATTTACACTTTTTAAAATTCCACTTTTACTACTTTCAAAAAAGTAAAAGCGGTTTCTACTTCACTGCTTTTAAAAATTGTAAAGACAATTATAATTTTGTTTCATAGTTTTTAAAAAATGAAGGAAGCAGGCTTGATATTTTTGAAAACGTTTAATTGCCACATTTGATTGATGATGATTGAAAGAAGTTTAAATGCCAATTTTGGTAGTTGTAAAAAAGTGTAGATAATGCTTTTTTAATTTGTAAAAATTAGTAGCAATTTTTCACAAAATAAGTACTTAATTTTTTGAAATCGGTAAAAGTGGTATTTACGCTTTGACAAAAAAACAAAATTGCCATTAAAACATTTTAAACTTTTTCAATATTGTAAACGTTCCATTTACACTTTTTCAAAACCGGTAATATTTTGATTTAAACTTTTTCAAAACAAGAAAAAAATTAACAAAAACATTTAAACTTTTGCAGAAATAATTGCTGTGCCATTTTAATTTTTGAAGATAATCAAAACGCCATTTCAAAATTTTTATGTACAGAAAAACAGACATTGACAGTTCTTTAAACACAGTTAAACTCCTCCCTATATCATTACAAAACAATCAAACAAAATAAGATTCGTAGTTACACTTTTTAAAGTAGTAAAATTCTCATTTACACAATTTAGAAATAGTTAATGTCGCAGTTACTCTTTTTCATTACAAGCAATACAGAACAGCATTTAAACTTTTCAAAAAATAATAAAATACTAAAAATGCAATTTAAAATGTTTTTTTTGTAAAGGTAGCACTTTCACTGTCAACAATTTTAAAAGTGGCATTTTTAATTTTTCAAAGAAATATTATTTTCATTTAAGCTTTTTTAAATATAGTAAAACAGA
>JAQFZC010004181.1:0-16743 GCA_034695205.1 Dicyrtoma fusca | reverse complement strand
TACCTCCTCTGTTTGCTCGTTACTCAATACAGCGCCAGACGTTGCAGTGAGAATAGGAATAACTGAGTACCCTTAGTTGCTGTACATCTGTAGCATTTTACTAGTATAAAAGGAAGTAGAGCGATTTGACTTGAGGATTTTTGTCTGCACACCTCCGTAAGCTCTTTAACTAGTTTGATGACTATGATTGACTGTTATTACGGTTATTATATTAGGCATGCGTTATGGTTTTTAAATGGATCTTCTTAAACTGAAGTAGTTTCTGTGGAATGGATATATAGACGGTGAGCTGATGGCAGGGCAATGGCAGACCAAACAGTGGGAGTAGTGTAACAGCAGCATAACAGTCATAATCACATTTTTCCTTCCTAATAATATTAGACGTGAGACACTTGTGGTTCAAAGATGACTTGTTTGGTTGATGTGGGCATTGTTTGTTATTGTTAGCCCTCTTTTTTTTCTTCCCTTTATTTCTTCATGTATTTCCTACCGCCTTGTCTCCGCTACATAAAGTTTAAATTTCATTTAATTAAGTGTTTTGAGGCGAGAGAGACACTTCTACGGATCCCATCATTGTACATAATTCCGTAATAGCTGTACCGATTTCTAATTCCGAGAAGGCAGTCGATCTGATACGCAGCCACAATAATGCAACATTGTTGGCTGAATTATGTACGTAGCTAGGTGCCCAGGTAGTATGCCCAGGTAGGTATGTTGATAATACCTACATTTAATTTGACGAACTGACAACGATAGACTAGACAGTAGAGATAGTGCTTGACACTTGACGTTTGATTTTTGAAGGTTAGCTAACTAACTGTGGGGAAAATAGGCAGTAGTGAGGTAAACGAAAAATCCGCATCTCTTCTTTGTATGGGAATTAGAACAGAAATTTCACTTTCACTAGGAATTTAGTCTTGTCCGTCCATCGTCCGTCGCTCCCCTATCGCTGCCCCCATATTACTGTAGTACAACTAGGAAAAAACACACACATTTCGCTTTATTGTTAAGGGATTATAGTCGTAATCTTGTCTTGTATTGAAGTGTAAATCGAACCAAAACTCAAAGGTGAGTCAGTTCCGTGCTAAATGCGTCGTTAAATAATGGTGTTATTTCTAATTACATAATTAATTGTATAATTGTCTTGAGTGATAAGAGCTTCATGTAGCTACTTTGCATGTTCGTATGTATGACTAATGCCTCATAAATATATGAAATCTCAGGAGGCTTACAAGAATTTACAGCGAAAAATGGTACAAAGTGAGCCTCTCCTCCTCAAAAGGCAACGACGGTCTGTTACGTTGCGTTGGACAGTGCCGCTGTTCTTAATCAGTTCAACCTGTAATCACTACATAATATTTAATTACCTTTTGTTCCCTTACAGTTTTGTTTATGGCAACTATACTTAGAAGCAGGCTTCCGCTTTTCATTTCATTTCTTTGTATTGTGGCACTCTTACTGCGGTATTGTAGTGTGAGGACTGAAGACGTTGCGTTGCAATGTTGGTTCACTTTTTGCTGTTATGTTTGTAGCTGCGTTTGCAGTTCTATCCCTTTGATTCATCTGCCATTTCATTTTCTGTGACTATATATGCCTCAACTACAGTCACACTTGTTAGTTGTTTTGGTCACGTGTATATATGTACAGGCCGTGTCATAAAAATGTGTCTGTTAATAAGTTAATTGTAATTGTAATGCATGTATTCAGCTCAGGTTGGAAAAATAATGGAGTTGTGCTCACATTTGCGGCAGTGCAGTGCTTCCACCCCATGTGTATGTATGCCCCTTTGATTTGGTGGGACTTAACCGTAGGTTCTAATAATAATAACAATAATGGGGAAGTTAAGTTGAAGTAACAAGTTTTAGCTCATCATTCATGAGGAACATAAATGTAATTTACAGTAATTAGTAGCAATTATTTAATAGATTGTTATGTTCTCGCTGAGTTATGTACTACTTCGGCTTCTATCTGTGAGTTGAGCTGAGTGGAGCAGATACATGTGTATCAACGTAGTCGTATTTTTTTTATCAACTTTCAGTTTATTTAGAGCTTCGGAGACAGGTGCTGTATATTTGCAGTTATTGTTGTTGTCGCTGGTCGTTTTCGTGTAATAAATAAGTACGTATAGGTGCTCATGTTTACAGGAGGCATTATTATGACTATTGTCGTTTCCGTTGTCAGCGTGAAGATTACCGGTGAAATTGACACCGACAAAGAGTCTATGGGAATAATTTTAGAATAAAATAAAGGGATATATATACCCGTATATTCCCTGTATAGTAGATCCCTGTATACATGAACCTTACTAGGATCCCACTCAAGTATGTACAGATGGGTATGACCAAGAATAGAAATGTACGACTTAACGAAAGTAAAATTTAGAATTGATTGTGGTGGTAATGGTGGTGTGCTGAGTTGCTGTGCAGGTGGGTGGGTGCTAGCACCAGAGCTAAAGATGATGTACAATATATCTGTATAGGTCCTAATAACTAATAGTATGGGTCTCTCTGTCTGGGCTTCCTCTGTATATACTGTATGTATGCAGTTAACTGTTATTGTACGTATGTACATTCTCATGGGATGTGGTTAGGGCTCCTTAGTAATTCCGAGAGTGTGTATGCTAATGGACGGACATGCGAAAATTCCAAATGAAAAGATGCAGTAAAATGTGCATACAGAAGTATAATGGGCGATAATTAAGGAGAATTTTGATGAATGAGCCAGATGAGAAATAATTGAGGAGGTTTGAGGTTCAATAGGAAATAAAATAGCTATTCACAGAGTCGGAGGAGCACTATACTTACGTATCTACATAACTATGAATGAAGATCCGTAAGCCCTAACCAAAGGATATATTTTACACCTTTTTGTCGGGATATAAGCCTCACTCATGCATTACGTGACCGTAATGGCTGGTGTAGAAAATACCTGTACACACACACACACATAGCTATGCTATCTATGTATTGGCATGGAAATACCTGTGTGGCTTCTTCTTCTTCTTCTTACAACATCGGAATCAGCTCAGTGGTCAGTATTTAGATTTGCAGTAATGATTTTGAATTGATATTTTATTTGGTATGGAAGACGGATCAGGAAGTCTTGGTCTTGTCTTCCTACAATTATTATTATTAATATTATTATTTTATTGGATATATGTATGCGGGTGGTTGGACATAATAAAAATGCATACTACATTTTTGTATGTGTTACGGGAGAAAAGAAATAAGGACAAAAGTATGACTCTTTTGCCGTCTTCCCTTGCACTCTGTGTGTGTGCACTATTCAGCATTCAGTGAGTGGCTCTTCAAGTCATATATCATTGTTGGTTCGTGACATTATACGTTATTATTGTATTTTATGTCTGGCTGCATCATGTAGCCGTGTCAGACTCTTGGCAAGTCATAGACTTGAACAAAATATTGTTGGCCACCAACAAAATATCCTGTATTTCTTGACTGGGCATTTTTGCACGTATTTTCGTCAGTACTATAGCATGTGTTTCGACTCATCCGGTATCTTCTTTTTTTTTTTTGAAGGTATAATACACATAGTTGTGATACATATGTTACGTTTACGTTTTTACTGCCGTGTGTTGTGACTTTGTCTTTAGTTTGAAGTTGGACTGCAGCGTGGCTGTAACTATGAGACCGTACCGAGATATGTATTATTATTGGAGAGTCAGTCAGTCATTTTGATTGTTACTCTTGCTCGTGGTGGATTGGAGTCGTGACGTAGATTACCTATCTTGTCGGTACAGAGTCAAGAGAGTCAAACCGATTACGCTCATTGTAGGCGGAAAATGAAAGGGAAGTATATGATTACGTTCCGGCAAGAGTCTCAGATGCACGTACGGCATTCCGTCACTCAGCCGTTGTTTATTTGTACATAAAAATGCTGTGTCAACTGAGACATTTTGCGCCTGCATGACAGACCGGTCAGTGCCTAAGTATCGGGTATGCATCCGTCTAAATATATCATTAGTTTAACTTAACTTGAATAATTGAAGGATACTTGTACTTTGTATTGTACTTGTGCATTGTGGAGAGCGTCATACTGTAACAATTGTGTGAAAATGGGATTTCAGAGATTTTAATAGATAAATAATACACTCCGGATATATTATATCAGTCAGTGCAGTTTGCTTCTCTCTCTCTCTCTCTCTCTCTCGTTGCATCTCTCTACATTGTTTGTCTATATGTATGCACATCCATTTGCTATAGCTTTGCTTGCTTACATTTACATTAGATCCGTGTAGATATGCATGTAGATAAATAGTGGATTTCTCTGTTGTTATATTCTGTTTGCTGTGGAGCTGTACGGAGCTTGGATCTTTTACTCTTAGTGATACTTAAGACACTTTCCTTCTTCTGCCGCTGAGTAACAATAGGAGAGGTGATGATTGTGCAATATATTTTTCTTTGTGATTTATTCCATGACATTCTACGAGGCTCTGTGCAATATTGTATAATGTATTGTGTGTCTAAAGGGTTCCTTCCACTACTTATACGTGGTAGCTGGTGGAGAGAGATTGATTATGTAGTTATGTGGCTTTTTTTGGTGAAAATCTTTAGGGACATGCTAATTTGTGGGCGGGCCGGCCGTACGGAAATACTTGTGGTTGATGTTTATGATTGGTAATTACGCTGTCTATTGACACATCATAATTAAACACATGTAAGGATGTTGATGACTGAGCTCTGCGCTGGTGTAGAAAAGCTCATGTTTACTGTTATTAATGGCTTCGCCATAGTTACTGTACCTTCAACTCATAGGAGATAGGAAGCTCTGGTCTGGTCAGATCTTCTTCTAATCAATCTAAAAAGTAAAAACCATATATAGGTATCTTGTGTGTATTTCTGTCAGTGGTGGGCTGCTCCACGCTCATTATTTTACTGGCCGTTGGTTGTTATTAGTGTTAGTATTAGGACTTGGGCTTACATTTGGATGCTGATGAGTGTGAAAATGTTGGCGCGAGGAAGATCGAGTGAGGGGCTATGCTTTAATGTGTAAAAGTGCAGACAGTAGTAGTCTCACTAGTCAGTTTTGACCGGTAATTCATCGGTTATAGCTTGCCTTCCTTTTCCCATCCATTCCCATCAAGCCTAATGGAAATGGTAAATAATAAATAATGATTTAATAATTAGCTCTGCTCTGTCAGTAGAAGAAACTGTAGTAGTAGTAGTATTGGTAGTTGTAGTAGAATATATATTGTTGCCGTACTACCTACCTAGTTAGATCCCTACCCTGGCCTGTACGGGGAAGTACAGCAGATCCCGAGACACTACTGTTGTTTGTCATCAAAGGGAAAAGCTTAAATATAGAGTTTGAGCTTTGAGCTCTTGTGTACGAGACAGCAATGGAAATAATTAACATGGGAATTTAAGATTAAAGAAAGGATAGACCCGTGAGGGATCTACCACATCATGCTAGGTTAAAATATAAAGGATGAGTGTTGAATTTTTGAAAATAATACTCTGTGGCTCTAGTACGTAATATGGAGTAGTGCACACGATTGGGGTCTATACATATATACTGGTATAGTTATGGGCTCTAATTGGTTACGAGAAGTACAAGGAAGATTCATGTTCTGTGTGGAGATAAAGATCACTTGGTCTTCTGTTCTGTGTATGTATGTATTTATGTCTTCCCTTGTGTTCTATGACGGGCCGTGGTGATGGTCTGTCGGATGAGCCTGAGTCTAAATCGCTATACCTATGTACCTATATACAGTCTTGTATTCTCTTCTATTCTAGTGCTTGTCGTTTAGAGTCCATGTGTTTGATAGTGTATGATAGCTTGTACCGTTACCGTCCGCGCCGAGCTGACTGTGTCTTATCTTGCTGTCTGTCAGCTAGGTGTTATAATACGTGAACATGATTATGATGAGATGATACGAGGAAATTCCTGTTTAGAGTCACAAAAGGTAAACATGAGTAGTAAATAGAGAGATGGTGTATGTATATATATCTATGCTCGTGGGATGGGACGGTAGGGTTTTTGAGATGAGAATGAATCCCGTTGGGATCGTCGAGGAAGACGCATTATTTATTTTTAATAGACTCATACATAAGACTTTCACTTTGATGATAATTTTTTTTTTCAACGTAGTATGAATCTTCGCCAATTCCAACTTCCAAGAGGATGCCTTCAAAATTGCAACGTTGATCGTGGGCTTCTACATATATATTTATCCTCGGTCACGTTACACAGATAAACTAGTAGACGTTCGTTGTTTTTTTTTTCTCTTACACGTTCTTGTATTTTTTTATGCATGCATTTGTATTCATGGGTGAGCACGTGTGGTGTGTTCTGTGCTTGGGATTACAAACGTATAAACAAGTAAATAAGGCTTCTCTTTCTTTCTGATTCACGCCCGACTCCATTTTAGACTGAATATTGAATTTTATTTTTGATTTTACTCAAGCCATAGCCGAAGCCGACCTATAGTAACATTCTTGGTCGTAGCTGCTAGATTCTTCAACCTTAATTCATGATTTAAATGTAAGGCTTTATTTTGTAGACACTACTTCTTGTGGTAGTGTGCCAATGTCTAATGGGTCATGTTATGAGGAGCGACTACATTTAGCAAAGATGCGATTTTGAAGGCATTGGCATGTGACTCTTTTAATGAGTCAGGAAGAGTGAGACCTAGTTGGTTGGAGAGAATGTGTTTTTTGAGTTGACTTTTGAGTTCATCACCGCACCGTAGGCACACACTATAGGTGTCTTGTACCTTTCTTTATTATTATTAAATTATACAGTCAAGAGATAAAGAAGACGGCTGCAGGAGCTCCTTCACTGATCACTCTTGCCGAATTGAATACATTTGCATGTATTTAGTCCAGAGATCATTTTCTCCAGCTCACAGTCAGTCAGTGACAGTGACAATGCAGTGATGATCGTTGAAGGGTTCATTTATTGTTCATCCTCGTATCTTCTGACATTTATTCTCGCATCGAAAAGAAATATACTGACGTGAAGAGTGCGCGGTCTTATTACTACAGGTCATGACCGTGACTATTTCTGTACATGCTTGCTACAGGATTGGGGAACTGGGGAGGGGGGACAGAATGTAGGTAACTATGACATGCTAGAAGGGAGCAATAGCAATAAGAAAAAGAAGGCGAAGAGTCTCTGACTTGATTGTTTTTATTTATTAGCGGGAGGGAGGGAATTCATTGTTCAGTTGTTCACATTTTTTTTAGTGTACCGACCGACACAGTCGCCTTTCAATCAGATACGTACCTACATATATGAGGATAGTAAAGTTTACAAATTACCATGTGTGACAGTTCATAGGAAGAAAGCAGACTTCTCGTTATAAATGTATTGTTTACTCGAGCAAGTCGACGGGTGATTATTGCTGTACCGCTTCTACCACTACCACTGCCTGATCTAGCTTGATATAGTTGACCCATTTAATATTTTAGGTAGTTTTCGTTCACTCCCATATGTTCCCCAATCGAGCGTACCATCATCAACCACGGGGTGGTAAATTCGGTTATCAGTAGATGTGTACTACCTATTTACTGACTGGCACTGCACTGTCGTACTTTGTACTGTGTGTAGATCTGATTGGGATTTTGAAACTTACAGTTAGCATGGTATTCCTAACCCCTTGGATCCTTTGTGTTTTTGTTCATCAAAAATGAGAATAAATTGTATTTGACTGATTAGTGATTAGTAACAGTCATAAGGAAACAATTTGTCCTATGCCTTTGCTGTCCATCTTTTATTATAGCATGTAGGTTCAGATTCAGATACTGTCTGTATGTCTATCTGTCTTTGAAGACATACTGTGTAGCAGTACCTGGTCATATGTGTTGTGTGTGTGCCTATGCTCCTTCCCTAGTCTTCATCTACCCTCCTCAAAGTTTGTAATTGAAAAATAAATATTGTATGAATACCTAATAGTCCCATGCTTTCATAGGGATGGATAGGACAAAGTTATGCATTTATTTTATTTATTTTGGTTGTTGGAACTAATTGAAATTGACGGAGGAGATTGTCATGACTGATAGTCACTCGTGTGTTTTGGAATGTCATTGAAAAAATGATAGGAAAGTGCTATGTGCTTGCATACAAATAATACATGCAATAGATTGGAGATTCATTGACTTGTACTTGGACCAGAACGTTTGGCAGTCAAGAGAAAATGTTTTGTGGCCTAGGTAGTAGTATCCTGTATTAGTATTGGATGGAATTGGATGGGTTCGGTAGTATCCAAGGAAGTTGAGTAGCACAGCACAGTACGTATAGCTAGTACAAATATAAGACGGCAAGTTGCAGAAGGAAAAGCCCATGTGCCTTGATGCTGAGCTCAAGTCTGTTGAAATGTTTGACCTAATAAGGTGGGAAATAGGAACAAGGAACAATTTGTGAAAATGTTGTTTGTTTTTTTTTCTTCTCTGTACGATAAATGAATTGTTTCGATTAATTTGTTTGATTACATTTTATTAGCTTCGATTCAAAAATAAATAAAGGTCTCTATATAAGCACATAGCGTATATATTTGAGCAGCTGCATCGGGATTCTGAGCTCGTACTCTCAGCAGGAGTACATATTGCTGTTGGTAATGAAGCTTTATGCATTCGTGTATAGCGTCGGTCTGCATGCAATGGGGCCTCCGCTCAACGCATTTTCACTGGACTTGGACCACATTGCAGTTACACCCATGCATGGGATGTATGTATGTAGGGGAACGTAGGTACATATGGAGTGATTAGCTGATCTTTTTTATATGCATAGCCAAGCAGTAGCTCTGCTGTGGTAGTTGTTTAAAAGCAGTAGACAATTTTTGAGTCACGCATTGGTTTCTCATGTTAATTTTGGTTTGTAACCAGAACAAGATATTTAAAGTACATAAACATAGCATTTATTGATACAGACATCTTCTTGTACAAAAGTAGTAAGTAGTGAAAATCGTGTTTGCTCATTTTCATTTTTAAAAAAACCTGCTACCTACATGTACCCCCACCTACCTACTTTACATTACTTTGTGGAGTTGATTAAGAGGTTCTAACATACAGTATCAAGCAAATTCTTCTTTTTTTTCTTCAATATTGTCGTAGTCTCATTTGTAATAATAATTGTAAGTGAGATGACACATAATCACAACATTTTAGCATTTTTGTACAGTGTCTTCCATCTTTTGCATCTTTGTGTACGCAAACATGTTTTGAGAAACTTATTTTCGTCTAGTCAAAAGCTAAATTGTTCTTGAGTTAAAAGAGACGTTATTTTGTATGTATTTATTTATTTTGGTGGAATGATGAGACTAAACGTAACAAGGGGTGAAAATCTAATGATGTGGTATTTCATTTCATTGTGCACTACACCAGACGAATACCAGTAGTGGTTGTAAACATTAAGTTTTTGGAATTTATCGCTCATACCCATAACCCATGTACTTCAGCCGTATAGTAAGTGTACATATTTATGTACTTCTTTACTTTGCGTGTGAGATATATGGAAGAATGTTTTGTTTTGGTTTTGATAAGCGAAATAATACAAGGAGTTTGTCTGTGCGTAGCAGTAGATAGGTACTTAAATGTATTATAGGGTTGACTGTACCTACGTACATATGTACATGCATGGGTGATGCGAGTTTATAGTAAATAAAAGGAGAATATGAATGGAGATAACTGCACGGTTACTTTTGT
Organism: Dicyrtoma fusca; assembly: GCA_034695205.1. Classification (NCBI taxonomy): domain Eukaryota; kingdom Metazoa; phylum Arthropoda; class Collembola; order Symphypleona; family Dicyrtomidae; genus Dicyrtoma; species Dicyrtoma fusca. The sequence goes on along the minus strand of JAQFZC010004181.1, from coordinate 7,078 downwards.
GCAAGTTTTAGTATTGATCAGATGTTTTGATTGCTGTATAGAGTACAGAAGAGGTAATACAATGTGCATATTATGTGCATTTAATGACGTGCCATCATACACCGTTTGCTATGTATCTTTTCTTATGCAGTGTGGTTATGTTGCTTCTCTGGTATTCTTCTTATTCTGTGCTGTACTGACTGGCTGGGCTGGCTCATTCAGCATCCAATTGAGGAAACTGAGAGAAATATACACTTGCACACTGCAATCTGCAATTTAATTTATTGAGAAAAAAACAGGTTTATTCCCACATTTGTTTTATAGTGAAGGTGTACGAGGGACTTTGTTGAATTGGAGTTGTAAGTTGTAACGCAAAGGACTCCTAACGTCTTTCGACGAGACGCATGTGGCCGTTGAAATGAGTGTGTATGCAAATGCCTGCATAATAACAGTTCTGTCTGTCGGTACTATTATGTTATTACCGTATCAGTCACTCTATCAATTTACTGACAGAGATGTATGTATATACATACAAACTTGTAGCTAAGAGCAAACGTATAAATTTGTGCCTCTGTATAGGTGTATACATTATTATTGCTAAAGGCCTAAGGTACATATTAAGGGGTGATGCTGGGAACTAAAAATTCTTCAACTTCCACGTGAAGACTGATGCAGTACTGAGTATAGTATTACATGCAATATTGTCTCTTCCCCTTTGTTTTTGCCTGGGTCTTTGGATTATATGGATATGAGCTGACTTTTAGACAGAAAGAGAGAGGTTGATCAAGCTTTGATTTGATTTTAAAACTTGCGTACCCATCCGCCTGTAACTGCTCTGCAGATGCATCTCCCCATTTATTATACGGTGATGGTCCCTAATTTCCTCCATAAAAGCGTCGACTGGCACAAGCACAGGTCTCAAGCAACAAATTGAATCTACATGGTTGATTACAAATTTAATATTAAGGTTAATAAAAGGACGTACTGTCTAGTGAGATGGACTGGGTAAAAGTTCAGAGTTCAGGGAATGAGCGGAATATATGAGACATTCAGTTTAGGTTAAGTTAGTGCCGTAAGTGCATATGTTTATTATGATTATTATGATCGTTCATCTTTATTTTATTTATTTCGCGTGGACTTAGTAAAAGTAAAAAAGTAAAAGTTCTTTTTACAACGTATGTATAGGTAGGTATGTAGCCGCGTGCCTAGTCTGTCTTGTGTGTTAGTGCATTACTATGCCACACATGCTTCGTCGTATTTTCGATGGGTTAACGTGTTTAATTCCAGATTACGGATATAATCGTTTACGTTTGCTTTATAGCGTTTGTAAAAGGTCCATGCCGTGACCGTAGTATGTACGTACATGGGAAAAAGATGGGAATCTCCCATCAAAAATGTTTTCTGCCTTCTTCAAAAGGGTGTCATTGCAGTCAGTGGAAAAGCAAAACTCATTTAAGATTTTTAAAAAGTGAAACACGTCCTTTTGGAACAAATTGTCAAAATGTGAATGTACCTTAGAAGCGCACTAAAACTCATCTAAATGCAAATACTGCCAAGTAAAGATCTTATCAAGCGAATTTCCTACTTGACATCTTAAATAAACATTAGGACCATGTTGGAGAGGGCCTTCACCGAATTTTTGAGCGTTGATAATTTTAATAGCTGCTATTACGGAGGCTCATCTTTAGCCTTGACACATTGTATTAACGAAGTGGGGATATAATGAACCGAGCCTATCGGCATTGTTATGTCACGTCACATCATGTCACGTTGGACTCTTTTGCTACTGCTTCTCCTTTCAAAATGGTTACGTCGTTGGTTTCCAAGTTCCGTCTGCACATTTATAACAATAACAATGGTAGTGGCGGTAGTTAAAGCGTGTGTGAAAGCTCTTCAGTTTAGTCTTAAGTTTAAAGGTTAAGTTACGCGAATGCTACAAACGCGCAAAGATGTTCAAGAGAAAGTAAAAAATTATATATATATATGTATACACAAAGTTTTTGTATGCTGGTACTTGTATTGCCAATGCAATGCAGACAGGTATTGTGATACTGATAGTCATAACTTTTGATTGTTGATATTAGAATTAATAAAATATATAGTAGCTGTAGAAGAAGGATCTATTTTTTTAATTACCTGCAACTGGCATTCCATATAATGACAGTATACTTATGTAAATGTTTGTATGACTGCTGACTGTGGATTTGCGAGTGGTTGGGTCGTTTCCTCCTCATTGTTATCCCCTTGCTTGCTTGTAGTTTTAATCATGCTGTGAGTTCTTGATAATTAATTGTTGTTGAGATGAGCACTGTCAATTGCCAATTAAAAATCTCCACTTGGTGACATTAAAATCACAATAGTCCTGAATTTATAATTCAATTATCAATTGTGAGTGTTTACAGTTCTTGATGCTTACCTTGAACTTTATAACCACATCAAGTGGTATTAAATGTTGTAGGTACCTACGTGGATGTATCAGTAGATTCATTTGTCATTCCTATTTTTGCTCCTGCTTCTTTTTCTTTCTTCGTGGTCATCCTCTGTCTTGGTTGTAGGCATTGGCTTGAATCAGAAGTCAGAACGATTTGGAAGAGAGCCTCATGAACTGAATAGCAATGATGGTCGGTGTGTCATAAACTATAAATCTTTTTAATGTTAATTTGATTTTTAACCATTAGGAATTTTTGTTGTTGGTGATAGGTAACTTGTTAATGCTAAAAAAAATACTGATATGTATTGCTTACCCGTACGTACATACCTACATAAATTTTACGTCTATTTTTAACTAGTAAAAGTTGTGCAAAGTTGCGTGTGTACCTACTACCTACCTACCTAGGTAAACATAAATTGTTTTACAGTTATACGATGAAAGTCCCTCAAGGGGCTTAGAGCCATGTACCATGTACCTTATGTAGGTAAGTGGGAAATACATAGGTATTTATTGTTCCTTATTAGCCGTATTTACAAGGCTAAATTGGAGCTGTATGTAGATACGTACCTAGGTACCTAGTTATGAATTTCAGAAACAAATCATCGGGCAATCAAAATTGAAAAAGACAGTGGCAGTAAGGCGGTAATAATTTACATACGTACATTGGGTGGGTAGGTAGGTGCCAGATGTGTGAATCGGTATTTTAAAACTCGAAGGCTTAACTCATGTCTTGGCGTGGTTTTCATTTTCGTCAAGATTGCTATTATCAAGTGTTTAAAGAATCACTTAGGTACCTTCTTGAAACTCACACAACTCCTAATCAGAGCTCAGAGACTTCCTTTAGGCGCCAAATATTGACCAACAACTTGGTATTGTTTTGAATCAAAGGATTTTAAATGTTTTTGAGGTTATCTGTCTTTGTGTGAGCGTCCCTTGACGTTGACTTGGACACTTATCATGTAGGTATGTACGTAACTCTGTGTGTATCTACCTAGGTAAGTTGTAAAGACAATCAGGGATGACTTTAAAACGAATTAAAAGTTGGATGTGGATTTTTGTGTATGTTATCATTGTAGTTGCATTCTTTGTTTAAAATCTTGAGCTTTTTCCGCCTTGTAATTATGTGCTCGGTAAATTAGGCTAAATTATTTGTATGTTGCTCTATCGTTCGTTTGTTGCATCAGATCCAGTGACATGTGGGTGCCTATGGAATAGAGTCTCGAATGCATTCGTATTCGTATGCCCATGTCTACTGTCAAGTCATCTTAAGAAGTCTATAATAAAATATTCATTCATATAATATCATTACTATTATTTTGTACGTTTGATTGAGACATTTATTTTCTCTTTGTTGGTGCTGACAAGCATGATTGACTTGACTTTATAATCGTAATCGGCGATACGATAATGTTAGGTTGTACTATCAGCGTGGTTGGCTCCAATTTGAAACTGTGTAGTAATTTAATTCAGAAGTAATAAAAATGTAGAATGGGAGACGGATGGATTATTCATCATTTACGATTTCATAAAGGGTCAGTTCTCCATGTGTACATGTAAATACTCGATACTTTTGTGTTCAATAATTGGGTGTTATTGCCAGTTGGAATAATAAAGATTATGTTATGCTAGTAGCAGCCCTGATTATGTAGCAATAGCTCCTTCTCCTGTAACTACTTATTTCAGGCCCTATTTTCATTGTGTTTGGCCTGTTTGGGAGTTTACATTTTTGAGTTTGGTTTATTCATTCCCCTTTGTGGTAAAGTCAGTGCAGTTTTTAATTGTGACTGGAAGTGGTAGACAGATTCTCACCTATACTTAACTTTACATTAATTTCTTGCAGCACATATACCTAATTCGTAATAATTGTTGTCTAATTTTGATTCAGTCATGTACCTATGTAATTGGGATTTGATGGTAAATGTTTGATTTGACTCTGTTTAGGCATCAGTACCGCTTGGACGCCGTTATGCTGCGACAGCGCTTTGAGAGTCATCGCAATGAAAAGGACATGAGGAAAGCCAAGGAGATTCTACGTCTGGGTGAAGAGGAGCTCTTTGCTAATCAGCATACTCATCCATTGAAGTGTAAGTCTTGTATCATTTTTCATGGGGCCGATTGGTAATTCCTCAATAAGTATACACGGAGCTGTAGTAGTTGTCTGTACTGATTACTGATTTTCTGATGATATTACGATTTCAACATAATTTCATTTTCATACTTGTAAGTAAATAACTTTGACCATTTAATTTAATGTGGACGATTAAGCAATTTGTAGTTTTTTGGCATTGTTGTGAGCTGGTACTTGTAGTTTACGTGATGTCGTGGCACTTAAATCTTTACGGTTTATAAACCAACGAAAAATAGTGGAAAAAACATGTTTTTTTCTAGTAGTGTCCTTATAGCGGATGCCCAATAAGCTTACAACAGTTCGAGTGTTACAACTTTTCGATTTTTTCAAGCAGCTGTTGTGCAGATAGATAGAATGATTCTTTCTATGTATGTCACTGTTGAAAATGGAAATGGATAGCTGTAAAAAAAACAAAAAGGAATTTATTCAATTTACTCCGTAATTGATCTTCTGCCTAATGTTTTATTTTTGAGCTGGTAGCTACAAGGTATACGTTTGCATCCCATTGCCTACAAGCTTACGACATTTTCATTTGTTGTTTGTAGTGACATTTTAGAATAATAATTGTGTACACATAACTTGCCGTAGTCCTAAAAAAAGCCAGTTAAGGGTCTACTCTGCTGACACGTGTCATTTGTGTGTACGGCTAATGCAATCAAAGTTACAACCAGAAACAACAGCAACGGACCTACTTGAAGTTAAATCTTGCTGCCAAGCATAGTATTAATATGATTACATTATGATTACAAGGGTGTAGAGAAAATATCTTGCCACATTGTCGAGGGAAAGAATTCAGAAAATGTAGGTATCTGTATATTTACAAATTTGACCTCGTCACACACCACGCTGCGTCAGGCCAGACTAGACCAGACCAGACCGTCGCGTCACACGGGTAAATGGGCGGTCAGTTATCGCACATGCAAAAATTGTGCGTGCTCAATAATTGTGAAATTGATTTTCCGACAACCTGCTGTTCCGTCGTTAAATATTCAATGAACGATTTTGATCCAAGGAACATAGAAAACGCAGTCTCTGTAGTTACTGGGATATTAAGAACATATTAAATTTGTTTAGTTGGTGTTGGGCTCTCTGTCTGAAGCATGAAAATTGTCTTGTGTATAAAAATCTTGTCAAGATGGAAGATTGGAGGGGTACATGTAATGTAATTTGTCAAGTTAGACTCAATGAAAGAATGGAGCGTCAATAATTTGTTTTAAATTGAGAAATTGATACTATCAAAGTTATCATCTATGAAAGGCATGTATAAAAGTGTGTGATTGATTGAGGCGTGATTGAAAGATGAATATGAAGACTTTTGCTGGTTTGAATGATAATATCGATGAACTTTTGATCCCTCCCGGCACTCCTCGATATTTTTACAAATCATTGGGGGAATTTTTATTTCTTTTGCCTGAGTACGTACCTATGTATATTACTATTCAGGTGTGTTGGGTGTATTGTTGAGTTAAAACTATAAGAAGTGTGCATGGATTACAAGTCTATGTCCATAGCAGTCTGTATCTTTCACTACTGTTCTTCCACAACTAATTTTTTTTTCTCCCATTTGTATTCTGTGACGGTGTTCTGTATCATCCTAGTTAAAGGATAGTATCGTCAGCACATTATTTGTTGTATTTTATTTATTGCTTGTTACAATGCTAATGTTGACTCTTGGAATGTAGGTAGCAGTTTAGTATGTAGATAAATAGTTAAGCTACGGTTGGCATTACCTGTTTTGCTTCTTCCTATTTTAAGAGCGATATCATTGCATGACTGTCCTTGTCGTTAAGACCACACAGTTTAATTTAATAGCTGAACTGAGTGGCCTTTCAGAATTTCTTGTTGTTACATACATACCCCTACCTGGGTATGTACACAAGGACCAATTGGGTCGGCTGACTGGGATTACGCTTGCTGATTACAATATACTTTGAGGTTAATTAACTTTTTGATTTTTTGTCCTCAAAATAATTAAATTATTGATTATGGATCCTCTCATATGACAAAAGGTTTTATTTCATTTCTTAAATGTTTTTGATATCAAAACTGGGTTAGGTACGTTAAAACTATAAAGTCTTTCATAAGATTGATGCTTGGGCTTGGCTTGAGCTTCCGCACTCATTACCCTTATCGACTGTATACTACTGCTTGATTATTAATGATTATAGCTGGCGTAGTTTAGCTGCTGATTTATAATTTTTGATTACTAGGTCAGATGACATGCATTACGCCGACTCTGCATGTATATTTGTAAGCTTTCTGATTTTCGAATCAAACAAACAAACAACGTTTAATTTCTTACCTGCACTTTTCCCCTTTCGTTCCAGGAAAGTTAAAAGTTTTGACTGTACTAAGAAGTCTTTTTTTTGTGAGAATTTAGACAACAGCTTTATTAATTGCCTATTGCCTTAGTGGTAATTTACCTTAATAGAGAAATAATTTTGTTAATTATTATTAATTATTTAGGTATTATTTATTCATCTCAGGGAACTTTATGAACCTTTTGACTATGGGACAGATCAGGAGTGTATTGTATTTTC
>JAQFZC010004180.1:0-16743 GCA_034695205.1 Dicyrtoma fusca | reverse complement strand
GACAAGCTGAACGAAGCCAAAAAAGACTTTTTGCTTCCTCTATATTCATGTAAAGTTTTGTGCATCGCATGTGATTCAAAATTTTTGAAATCGTTGACCAAAGTAGATGATGAACTGGTTTGACTTGTTTGTTAATTTCTAGGTAACGACTGTTACTACGACAGATTTGAAAAGAGCAGAAGTGAGCGGAATTTGATAACCGGACTATCTCTTGGATTTGCTGGTATTGTTGCTGCAGTTGTAATTATTTCGCTCTACTTGTATCGCAAGAAGATAAGCAAACTCCAAGAGCAAATCCGAGAGCTGACGAATGAGGAAATTACCGAATTTTTTGAAGGGAATTCAAATGCGGCTGGCGAAGATGGGAACGCCTCAATTGAGTCCAAACCATTTAACAAGGATTATGAAATTCCACGAGATCGTCTGGATATTTGTAAGCTGACATGACAAAATGAGCAAAATATAATTCAACAAAAACTTATTTGTGTAATGCTGTGTAACGTCTTATAAATGTGTAGCTTTTGACAACGTTTTGGGTTCTGGGGAATTTGGGGTTGTACTCCGCGGAGTGTTAAAATCACCGCCTGGAGCAGAAACTGTGGTGGCTGTGAAGACGGTGAAACCTGATGTAGATGTGACGTGCTTCAAGGCACTGCTGATTGAGCTCAAGGTCATGTGTTACTTAGGCATACATAAGAATATTGCATCTCTCCTTGGGGCATTTACCGTCAACATTCGAAGTCGTATGAGAATTTTAATACCTACCCTCCAAACTTATTAGAGTATTATTTTTTGTGGGTAATTTTAGGATTGCAAAAACCGTTAAGTCTGTTTTTGTTTCTTTTTACAGGTGAAGTTTATGTTGCGCTTGAGTTTTGCTCAAAGGGAGATTTACTCAAATTTTTAAAAAACAACCGAAGTAACTTTACAAATTTTTTAGGCCAACAAAAACTCCCGGGACCGAACAATGAAGAACTAAGTGACCCCAATCAAGCTCTAGATTCCACTAAGAAGGAAGTATCCTCAAACTACATTGTTACTGATGCAAGTTACAAACCAAAGCCTGAGAGTTTTTCTACTCTGAACTTACTAGAATGGTCGAGTCAAATAGCAAACGGAATGAATTTATTGCATCAAAAAAGGTTCATTTTTAATGTTACGCAGTACGTATTTATTATAAACGAAAAGAGTTTTACTTGCAAAGTTAAAACTTATTTTTGAAAACAAATTGTTTTACAGGTGATTCATGGCGATTTGGCTGCAAGAAATATTCTTCTGACTTCAGAAAACGTTACCAAAATTAGCGATTTTGGGCTTTCACGACAACTGCTTAACTACTCTAATTATATGAAAACTTCAAAGGTTTGTTGCAATTTATTATTTAAGCAATACTTTACAGATGGCCTTGGTTTACAAATGAGTGTTAAATTGCAGACACCTGTGCCCTGGAGATGGATGGCCGTTGAGTCCTTGCGTGACATGAACTTTTCCGTCAAGTCCGATACTTGGGCCTTTGGTGTGACACTCTACGAAATATTTTCCTTGGGAACAACGCCTTATGCAGGATGGACATGGGACTATGAATTTATCGACAAATTGGTTGCTGGACATCGCTTGAGCGAACCCGAGTGTGGAAATCAGGAAATGTAAGTTTGAAAGTTGGTAAATAAGTCAATACCTAAATCACCAAGAGTACCCAGTCTAAGTACCAGTCAGAAGTCTACTAAATATTTTTAATTGTGAATCAATATGTCTCATTTTTGTTGTTGTAGATACACTCTTATGATGAATTGTATGAAAATTAATCCGGAAGAAAGAATTTCGTACGAACAACTGATTTTTAGATTTGACGATATCAAACAAAAACTTAGTGAACAGTCAGAGGATGGTAATTTGTTGGAAGATGAATAGATTAGAATTGTAGTCGAAGAACGTTTACTGTTTCTTAATTACTCAATTTTTTCAAAACTAATTGAAGTCGTATTCACACTTTCTCAAGAACAGTGAAAGCGATATTTACACTTTGTACACACAGGTTGGTAAAAAGTTGATTGTTAGGACTTATTTAGGTACATCTATGTACAAACGACAAAAAAGAAACACCTTGGACTTGGGTCAGAATGCTTTTCAATGGGGGTTGGACGTATGCATGGTACAATGGTTCTTAGCGGACTATACGTTACATTTGATTAAACAATGTTGTAAATATTATTTGGTAATTACAATAAAACTTTAAGATTTTTACTAGCACTAAACCTACCTATCTAGAAGAAAAATTATATACGACGTTGATTTATCAACATGGTTGACCACATTTCCTGATTTTTGCACAAAATTTTCGTGATTGTATGGTTTTCAATTTCCTGGTATTTCCTGATTTTTTATCAATAACCCCCTGATATTTTCATTTTTATCGCTACAAGTTTCTTCATATTGCGGTTGCATTTTTTAGTATTTCCTAATGGAATTTGTTTGCATTTGTTTAAGTTGCATATTGCAACACAGTCTTTCGCCAGAACTCGTATGCTTGAGCCTCTCCAGAGGGTCGGTCCTAGCCTACTCCTTCAACGTCCCTCCTGGGACATGGCGAGCTCGTTCAGTCACTTCCTCCCCTGAACCTCTCACACTTAAGACACTTTCCTTTGGGCGATACTGAGTAACGAACTCCTCTAACGAAGATGAGCCTAAGCTCGATTCAGGTGCTTGGAATCCCGAGTAAACTGATGCCTCTGCCGAGTCTACTTGACTCCGCCGTCTCTTAGTCCATTCCTGAGTCAAGGAAGCTTACTCTCTCGACTTGGGACTCCGAGTCCTCGACTCTTCTTCCGGAGACTCCTGGTCCTGGAGCCCCCCAACTTGATACCTCGAGTCCGCACTCCACTCTCAACTCACTCCTCCGTGAGTCGGTCTGTGGTCCACGGGGGAATTAGAACTCTCTATCGGTTTATACTTCTAGTATGCAAGTTGAATGCAATAAAACCAGTCACTTCCAATGATGCTTCAATTCTCTGAAACTTCTGCTGACTTCTGCGAAACTTGACTAATATTTATTTGCACGCCTTGGTTCTTACACCCAAAAAATCCGGAGTCCAGCCGCCCGATTAGCGAGCTGAATCCGCAATACCATTAATGACTACTTACTAACTTACTAACTTATGAAAAATAGTGACAAACAAGTTACTAAGGAAATAAGAAATAAATCCGTGGGGAATAAAATGGGAAATTGAGTTGCACTCTGTAATTTGTAACGACGATAGTTACTCTTTGGGATACAGATAGGAACTGAAGCCTGGCCGTCCCTCTTCCAGCTTCCACGGCCCGGCTGTCTGTATCTACTGCCGCCTCCCAGAGGCGGCCTGCCAATCAACGCATTGTAGACACTTACTAATCTCAACTCATTCTTATGCTTATTATATTTCTGGCTTAACCTAATTTTTCCCTTCGACAAATACTCTTTGTCTTCCCCATAAACCTGAACACACACAAAACCCTCCAGCCTCTTTTTCTTATCACTGTGGCTGGACGCTAATGACTAACATTACATGCACAAAGGGCCGACTTCCCACATTGCTACGTCATACTCACTCACTCCTGCTCTATGCCCCTTTTCTGTCCCTTTTGGACTCTGCCAGCTCCTGGCGGGCAGGCTGAAATTGTCAGCCAATGTGATCTGCTCACTCTGGTTATTACAATATTATTTTCTTTTCAAAAAACGCTTAAAAGTTAAATTCGAAAAATCGGAAATTTTAAGTGAATATATTTCCAATCAAGAGGTAATTCAAGAAAGTAATTTTTTTTCCCTGAAACCTGAAATTTCCGGTTTGCAAAGAAGTTCCTGAATTTCCTGATTTTTCTGGATTTTTTTTTCTGTATATTGATTTTAAGCATAGTAATTTCTGCAATTTACGGGTTGGCCAGCCTCATTTCCGCATTTCCTGTTATTTCCTGATTTTCCCGACTAGCCAACCTAGGTAATGATCATAAAAAACAAGGGGCTTCGTCCCTTGTTTTTTAGATTTCAACCGGCCTCTGACAGACCTTAGTCCTACGGCGCAGGTCGCTCATTCCGCGAAGTACTGGCCTTTTACTATGGATTCTAACGGTTCGGGGTTTGGCTCACTCGAACCGTAACCGATCCGAACCGTAAGCTTACGGTTCGGTTGAACTAGCAAACCAAACGGAATCACGGTTTGTCCTTACGTAAACCGAACCGATCTGGCGGTTGGACGGCTAACCGTATTGAACCTTTTTGCATGTGTTGCATTTGAAAGGTTAAATATTTGCAACATGCCACACTTTTTCGAAAAATTAAAAGAACAAAGTATCAAAAAGAATGGAAACGATCAGGAGTCAAGGAAGGTGATAAAACGCTGAAGCTAGCTCGTTTATTATTTTAAGCTTGGATTTTGGCTTGTTAATCTGATATTTTGGACTTCAGTCAACCCTTCGGTTGACCCTGTACAGTTCGATTAGAATAGCACCCTAACCGAAAAGCAAACCGGGGCTCGCGCTTCGGCTGGGATGCCCAACCAAATCGAAAAAAAATTATAACTGTTCGGTTGAAGGATCAAACCGAACCGAACCGTATCATCGGTTAACCGTAAACCGAACCAAATCAACCAAACCTTAAGAAACCATACCTTTTACAGACCCTAGACCTACGAGTAATTTTGTTAGTTCAAGTGTACGCTAATTTATCGGGTAATGTTTTAGAAAAGATTGAAATAAGTATGTACCGTAAATTCTCTTTTACTACGCGGGTCTCTATTAATACGCAGGTCTCAAATTGTACACGGGTCACCGGAAGTACTTTCAGTGTTTAAGTGTACAGAAATTAGTGCAAACCTAACTTTTTAGCCACTCAATAACCTGAATTAAATGATGCATACTTTTAGTCGCTTAAAAGTTTTAAATTATTGTTTTTAGCCTGTTTATTTCAACTAAATTCAGAGTAGTAAAACGGTTGGTTTGAATAATACGCGGGTCTCTAATTGTACGTGGGTGTCCGAGAGAGGCTGCATGGAATAGTACGCGGGCTTTCTATTAGAGGATTCACGGTAGGTTCGAAATACGGTTTCCAATGGTTCTACTTTTGAAACCATGTCTATTCATAATCAGTTTTTTATCGGAACGTAGAATCATCATAATAATAAAATTCGAATGATGCTTTTTTTGGTGTCCCAGTATCCAATAATGTATTTTAAAGCTCCAAAATGCTCTTTAATTAAAAAACTTGCTTTACTTATAATAATAATTCAAATGATGCTTTTTTTGGTGTCCCATCCGGGTTTCACTCCTCCCCCCTACCCCCTTCACTGATCCGTGTATACGATTTCACTGCTCTACCCAATAATTCGTTTATAATTTCTGAGTTTTTTAAGTAGACTTCCTAAAGTACATTTAATCCAATTAAAGTTTACACAAATCGCATTGGGCGATGCGGTAGGGTTTCTCTAAATCAAGTGGGTAAGCGTTTTTACTGACCTCACTTCAGATAATTTTAAAATAATTATTTCTGTATGACCTCCCAGTAGTTTGGAGTTGCTACCACCTTCGGGTCTTTATTTAACGAAAAAAGCAAAGGCTGCTTCAATGTTACCATGAAGATTACCCGGGCTATTCTTTACGGCGATTTTGTAAATTAATGAATACGAATGTTTTATTAAGAACGGTTTTAATAGAACAAATTACCCTATTGTATAGTCCGAGTTCCAGATCGATTAGGACGCTCTAAAGGTCTTAAAAGCTTTGTATTTCTTAGGGTCGACTATTTTAATTTTTAAATTATTCTGTTTGAACCATGTTTTCGAGCAGATGCTAGGAGCTTTTTTAGTTTTATTGATTTAGGTGCATTTTGAAAGGACTAAAGTGTTCTTATAAGGAGGCTAAAATTTTAAATGGGTTGAGGTTGGACTCGCTTGTGGATCTCCTGTCTTCATTCAGAATTTAAATTATTATTTCTCCAAATGCATCTTGATACCGCTTTAATTTTAACTTAAACGAACGTTATATTTATGGTAAAACCGCTTCACTTCCAAATTAAAAATTAAGTCACTAGCGCTGCGTTTACCGAGCAATTATTCAAGCCAGTAATATTTGGTTTAGTTTGACTACCCGGGTTAATATTTTATGGGTGATGGATGAAATATAAACTTCAACTCAAAAGAAACCCTGTTAAATTTTCCTATTAGAAGTCCCGAGGGCTATATTTATAAGCAGCATGAGTGTATAGAGTTTGCCCAAATGTGAAGGTGGTGCGCACCCAAAGAGCCCAAATAAAGCATACTGAATTATTGAAGCATCATCACGTATTTATAAATTATATACTGACCGGTGGTTCAGCTTAACTTCACTTTACAACTGTTTAGCTTCGTGTAAACTCGCGTTTCAAAGAAAATGCCATTAAAAACAGCCAGTAAAAGCATAAGATGCACGAACTCTAAGATTGCCTTGCTGAATGCGGAAGGATGGAAGGAACTGTTGGATATGCGTGGATGCAACACGATTTACGATTATAAAATTTGTTTGAATCTGGCGTGAGTACAGACATATGAGTGTACCAGAAAAGTATAAACGAAATGGGTAAAACCGGCTGGCGGGGCGGAAAACGGACGGGGCAAAAACTGGTCAGTTTCCCAGAGGGTCAAAACCAGCCAGTTTCTCAGACAGGTAAATCCGGCCGGTAACCAGAGGGGCAAATCCGGCCGGACACCGGAATGGCAAATCCGGCCGGACACCGGAGTGGCAAATCCGGCCGGACATCAGAGGGGCAAATCCGGTCAGTGTGACCAAAAAGGCCATTATGGAATCTTTATTTTCTAGCAGTGTAGATAAAATTCTACAGTGGCTGTTTTCATATTGTCTTCATAAAACCGATCCTAAAGTTTTTTTTTACATAAAGTGTATTACTTTCAATTTATGGTGTGTTTTTGATTATAAATGTTTTGGCACATGATTTGTGTTCACTAAAACGGATAAGAAGCAAAATTGTACGATGTGCCAAAAATGTCCTGTTTTTGGAAATTCAAAATCTGGCATCCCTAATTTTGTTAATAAGCGTAGAAGATGCAACCGTGCGTAGGACAGGCAGCTACACTCGTATTCTTATAAATAGGTAACTATTGCAGACTGATAACTTGAATTCATTGCTGAAGATTAATTCCTTACTACAAAATTCTATGAATAAAGTAAGTCTAGAACTAGAACCCTTGTGCGTTTAATTATTTCTATTGTAATCGCAAAAATCCAATTTAATTAAGATATGAATTGGGCTGCTTTAACTGTTGTATGACTTAACTTGGTTTATTAGTGAACTCTCTGAATTATTATTCTTTCGTCAGTGGACCCTGCCGAGTAAACTCCCTTCCTCACATGTAAGGTTTTTTAAGAACTTGTTTGGCAAAGACTAAAGTTTGTTTAGCCAAACTCAAAATGCTCAAAATGGGCATTTTAAAAAACCTGAAATATAAATAAAAAATTAATATGACTTAAAAATACTGGATTCAAAAAATATTCTACAATTATTTTTTAAACTGAAATATTTGTGGCCATTCTACAATGCTCGCAAGGAATTTAAAACAGCCCATGAGAACTCATTCAAGGTTACCCCTTCTGTGGGAAACCTTTCGGACAAGTTACTAATAGGAGACGATACGAAATAATTTTCAAATTGAATCCTCAAGCAGAAGAACCAAGCTTGGCTGGCGAAGCCAAAGAAATTCAAATGCCACTCCTGTAAATACATAAGGACACTAAAGTCTAATTTGGACCAGCATTTATGATTTTTTAAACGGGGGAGGCCCCACGGCTGCGGGTTTTGCAGTCAACGGTTTCGAAAATCTAGTAACAAACGAAGGCACAAACTAATTTGCAAATCAAATCGAATCTTAGAGAACCAAAGTACAAACAATAGGAAGGAAGCAGTTCAAGGATTAGTGAAAAATGCAAATCTTAAATTTGAAACTATTAACTAGTAATACTAGTAATACTAGTAATACTTTAGAAGATATTTGGAGTAATATTAGATGTTTTTGTTTTAAAATACGTGATTAAAAAAAGTAACATTACTACTATTTAAATTAGGCTCGAAATACTGTTGAATGTATAAATACCAGTTAGCCAAAACTGTTTCCATTTATATTCAGTTAGTTTACCTATTGGAATATAGCTTCAGAATATTCTTGTGTAGTAGACAGAGTGCCTACTTTAATTCGGTGAGAAGGGATAATTCTACACATATCTGTCTTTGAAATACAAAAAATAAAATACAGTGTAAGATTTGAAAAGATAGTGCCGCGAATCTGTGTGGGTTTTATTATTTCAACTTTAATCGCATAATTCGAATTTAATTATGACGATAATGGGCTGTTTTGACTGTTATATTCGTGTTATTAGTAATAACTCCGAATTTTAAGTTTTTTGTCAATGGTTCCTGCCGAGTACGTTTTTTTTTCGCATGTAAGATTTTGTTTTTGGTTTTGTTTTTTGTTTAAAAGCGAGCTTGTTTGTCACAAACAAAGTTTGTTTAGCCAGTCTCAAAGTGCATTAAACGGCATGTTAAAAATTTAGATTTGCATAATATCTTGATTCGGCTCGACAATATTTGATTTAAAATATATTCTACAAGTATTTTTGAAACTTAAATATTTATACTTTACCACTGTCGATCGTAAATGAATGCACCCTGAAAACCTCCAAGTACAATCTGCAGTGAATAGTAAATATGTATATTTTAATTATAAAAGTATCTTTTGCATCCGATTCCAAAGGGTCAGATGGTTGATCTCCAGACTCAATAGCGGCCGTTCAGAAGTGACGTTGGGAAAGCACTAAACGAAGGGAGAAGCTCCACAACAGCTTATTTTTAAAAACAAATTCAAACTTTTAGAAGGGATATAAACTATAAAATGCAAAGCTCACTTATGAACAGTCCCGTATTCCTTTCCAAGGCTCTCTTGTTGCCTTCAAGGGTCTCTACCTTTCTGACAGTCATTTTTCCAAAGAAATATTTACAATCAACTCCAGCCAGAAATATCCAGAAAGGGTTGCCTACCACATAACAGTCTACACCAAAATATTCCCATTCTTTGTCCACTTGCGAGAGGATTCGACACCTGGTTGAGACTTGTCCCACTTTAATCGATAGACTTGACTTGTCTAGCTAAACTTTCCGCAGCTTTGCCAGCTGTGCTCACTCACATGCACATTCTTTTTGTGTCAACACACTTGGAGATATTAGTGGAGATTTACCGTGGACCGGGCTAAATTGTACAGTATTCTTCTAGCCAATTCGGCTTGCCTTTTACTTTGCAAGTATATTTGACGTGACACCTGGTAAAACAAAGTGGGTTTATTTGGAAGAAAACGTTTCTGGGTAAGTGACAACTTTTCTAATGGTTCATGAAAAAAATTAATAGTGCAAATCAGTTGAAGTTATTGCACCAAACATTGCAATATAGGTTCCTTAGGTTACAGTAACTATAGTGCTACGGAAAAATTAAACTAAACGAGCTAGTTAAGCCTTGAAAAAATTATTAAGTAAATGTTATTGCTGTGGACTATGCCACACAAAAACCACGGAACGTAGGAAAATTAGTAAGTAATGCAACTAAACACTATTTGCCGTATGTAAGTACAATTTTCATTGATAGTGAATAAAAACAGACGTTTTCAATGCAAATGTGAATTTGCAGATATGTAGTTTCCACTGCTCCTTTCAAAGAATTAGTATTGATAATTACATAATTTACAATCAATGTGTGCAAACAAAATATGTAACCCTAATTTTTGACGGCAGATGTCATGGACCAGAATCTGTCGCGGTTTGGAATTACCCATGGCCTGGAAATTAGGCTAAACCGACTCAAAATAAAAACATACAAAAGAGTAGTTAAGCCCAAAATATCGGAAACAATACGTAAGTGTTCCCAATGCCGCCGCGGTACAAGTTGCTCCTGTCGCCTCAAAAATCACAGACAGCATGATCAGGCCAAGCCTTTTAAATGTGCCGTCTGCACACACGCATTTGTAACCAAGAAGGAATTTAAGTCACACATGCGCAGTCACATGGAAGAGAGACCCTTTGCATGCGCACTTTGCACTTACAGAAGCTCCAGGATCTTTAACTTGAACAAGCACATGCGAACCCACACTGGCGAAAAGCCCTTTGTCTGCCCCCTCTGCCCCTACGCAGGCGCACAGAAGTACTTGCTTATGAATCACCTGAGGACCCACACGGGCGAGAAGCCCTACAGCTGCTCCACTTGCGACTACAGCACTGCCCAACAGGCTTCTTTGAAACTTCACGAAACGACACAACACTCCACAGAAATAAGGAGCTTTAGTTGTCCGATGTGCTTCAAATCATTCAAGACCAAGAAGTTACTAATTGTCCATATACGCCTGCATACGGGAGAGAAGCCTTTCAAGTGCAGATTTTGCAAAAAGGAATTTGCAAGTTTAGCCTACAAGTGTGCTCACGAGAAAACTTGCAAACTCAATCCAGGACCAATTCCTGAAAAACTGAAAAAGTGTAATGTCTGTGATTTTTCTGCAATGTTTGAAGATACTTTAAAAAAACATATGAGAACTCATTCCGGGGAGAAACGGGAAGGTTGCCCCTTCTGTGGGAAAAAATTCAGAGAAATTTGTAATAGGAAACGACACGAAATCACTTGCAAATTGAATCCTAAGCAGAAGGACGAAGCTTGGGTGGCGGAACAAAAGAAATTTAAATGCTGCTTTTGTAAATACTCAACTACTCAAAAGTCAAATTTGGATTATCATTTAAGATCTCACGACTGCGGGTTTTGCAGTCAACGTTTTGAAGAATCTTTTAGCAGACGAAAACACGAACTAATTTGCAAATCAAATCGAAATCAGGAAAACAAAAGAACAAACTGTACGAAGAAGTAATACATAAACACGTAAGGGTTATGGGAAAATTTAAATAGTTCATTTTAAATAATTGTGCTTTTGTACATATAACACTAGTCGTTTTTTTCGCATTCTTCTCTATTTTTCAAATGCTTTATGATTCACAAAAAGTAAAATTATTTTGATTTAATTCAAATCAGGTTCACAATATTGTTGTAAATCCACCATTGTAACTGAAACCATATGCCCATTATACTCTGTTAGTTTATCGGAATGTAGAATATTCTTATAAATAGGTAAAATTATTCTAGACTGATAACTTGAATTCATTGCTGATAGTTAATTCTGTACATTTGTCTTTGAAATAATTAAAACTGAAAAATAAATTAAGAATTTATTAGGTTGTGCCTTGAACATGTTTGTGTTTGATCATTTCCGTTCTACTCGTATAAATCTAATTAAATTAGGACAAGAATGGCGTTTTTTGACTGTCAAATTGTTTTATTTGTGACATCAATGGATTTATAGTTTTTTGTCAATGGACCCTGCTGAGGAAAACTCCGTTTGTCAAAAGTAAGAAATTTATTTGTTGTTTAAGTAGATATGTGTTTTTCACACTCAAAAGTTTGTTTAGTCGATCTCAAAATGCTCAAAACGCGCATTTAGAAAAAACAATCTCACACAGTGTTCCCAACAGATGCGTGTACCAAAAATGAAGCAGGCAGATGATTCCATCAAGATTCCTTCATTAATAACGACAAGTATCACATTTACATGCACCTACCCCGAATAAAATATATTAAATCCCAATATTTCATAATATTGCTGCACGTTACTAAACAAAAGTTTTTTAAAATAAAAAGTAATTTTGACCCCTGCTCTAAAGCAAACACACTACTGAATGTCATGTTCTATGTAATCTGAATAGGGATACTGTCGAATTCGCCGCAGGCACATGTGTGTGCGGATTTCACGCGATAATCATAGATAAACTAACTATAGTTAAAGCTAACCATGGACAAACCTACAAGTCAAATGAAGGTCTAAGCGTGCTGTAAAAATTACTGATCCAACGAAAAAGTACCACTATAATAAAACGTTACCCGCGCGTTTACACCATCATAAAACGTCGAGCTCGGTTAAAGCAAATATTATTGCTTCTCCTCTCTTGAAACTGTTTCACTGGTTCATACCTGTAATAACTCTTAGGCTTAAAACTGGCTTGTCATTCAAAAGTGAACTCAGTAGAATATTATTAGTTTTCTAGTTGACCAACTTGTAAATGCTACGAAAATAAAAATAATCGTGCAGGTAATTTATAATAATATGTAACAGTAATTACCTACATATAAAATTATTTTAGTGCACGCGTAAGAATCCTAACGAATTTAAGGATTATATTTTCCCTTCCCCGAATATGCAGTATTTAGCTCCAATTTTGTCAGTGCTAAAACGTTTGTTTAAAATCCTATTATTTTTGTTTTATTCCGAAACAATATTTTGCGTAAATCGAATTTACGTACCAGAAAGGGGCTAGTTGGACTGCTTTATTACCCTCAACTTGTTTTATTATTGAAATCTATGAATGTAGTTACAGTTTTTTCCAGGGTGGTGAAGTGGTTTTAACCAGAGTGGCTAAAATATGGCTTAAAGTGGTTTTAACCGGCTTTAATTATTTAGGGGTTTTGGCTAAAAGTGGCTAAAATAGGCTAAAATAGTTAAAATTGGATGAAATAAAGTCTAAATTGTCTACAAGTAATGCAACACGGCGGTGCTTAAGTATTTCGTGCTTTTAGAGTTATTTAACGTAGGAAATAAAATCCTCGGTTGACCTCAGATGCTTTTTCTCGTTATTGATTGGACTGCTATTCAAAACTGTCCATTCCCACAAGAACGGCATGCTTGCAGTTTCAATTCTCAATTTTTTAATCAGTGCATATTGAAGTTAAAACTGACCAACTCAAACTAAGTTAATTGTTATTTACTTCATCATATCCGATTCGGATGACTGATGGGATATCTGAAATAAGTGTGGTAGAATCTAATTCATAAGAACAAAGTTCCAGTGGACCACTCAAGGCAAAGGCCGGTAGAAAACAAAACTTTGAAGTTCGAAAACACAAGTTCACAATGAGCATTCAAAACTAAAATGCTCCTTGTGCAAGAATCTGCTTAGTGACAGAGCAACTAGATTACGGGTTAACTGGGAGATTTGTTTGGCTAGAAAAAATTACAGGAGCAATAAAGATAATTTTTTTATTTTGCACCGTAATAACTTTTGTTCAATGACAATTCTTACTGAAAATGATATACCTACTTAGAGTGTCGATTGTGTAGTAGATTTGTGGTTTTCTTTTAAGCAGTTAATGTAATGTTTTTAATATGCATATGTCTGGGTACGACTAACTATACCTGAGTAGGCCTTACAATATTTTTGGGTTAGTTGTACGAATAAATTTACTTTTATAAATTTTTTGTAGCCCCAAAAGATGTTTAAAACCTCAAATTATTTAGTTGTCAGTCAACTTACATACACTAGATAGGTTTTTCAATTAAAGCCACTTTTAGCCAGTTTTAGCCATTTAAGCCACTTTTAGCCATGGCCTCAATTTCAGCCAGATTTCGAGGCGAAGTGGCTTTTACTACTACTCTGTTTCGTTAATGCACCTTGCCGAGTAAACTTCTTTTCTTACACGTTAGAGTTTGTTTTTGTTTTGTTTTAGGTAGAAACGTCTTTGTCACAAACAAACGTTTGTTAAGCCAGTCTCAAAATACTAAAAACGGGCATTTTAAAAAACCTAGAATCACATTAAAACTTGATACGACTCAAATATACATTGTACATAGGGATGGCTAGTTTTACATTCCCGGGCAAAATAGGAATTTTGGGCATGGGAATATTCCCGGCATTTTGGGAATCTATTTTTGAGGGAATTTAAGGGAATATTCCTGGGTTTTGAAATTGGGAATATTCCTCTATGCCAGGCAAAAAAATGAAGGGAATATAGGGAATTTATAGTTTATTTTTATTATTTTCTCAAAAATGTTGGCAAAACGCTAAATGTATTCAACCTAATTTAGCTTCCATAATAAATACTCAGTTCAAAATTGCGATACAACACCGGAATACCATACCAGAGCAGAGCGCATGCGAGCGGTATCAGTGCTGAACTCATACTCGGTCTCGCACTATTTGGTGGTAGTGCGAGTGATGATTGCGAACTGCGAGTACATCTCACGTATTGTTCACTCGAGCGCAATAGGTTCGAGTATATGTGTAGGAATAATGCACTCACGAGCTTGCGTGCGAGCGCAAAGTGTAACGCATAATACATAGAATTTAAGCTCTGTTGCGTACAATAAAGTTCAAAAAAATTAAATTTTGTCTCCATCTACCTACATACATGTTGTTTTTGTAATGATGAAAAAGTGATATGAACTTTTGTAAAACAGGGAACGACTTTTTAAACCATGCATCATTCTTTGAAAGTACAGACCGATTTTTAACAAAGGTCTTCGTAAGTAGGAGTATAAAAGATTAGTGGCACTCATAAGCGGAGTTCATATTCAAGTAATTCGAAGGTACCACTCTTGAGTGGTGCCTTCTAGAATAGTGCGAGTGCAGGTAATTAGTTACAAAATAACTAGACCCTCAAGAGTGGAGTGCGAGGCCCAAACATTTCCCATATGTATGCGAGGAAACCATAGATGTCCATTTGACTTGCCCTTGACCTCCCTTCCCATCAAATTGATATGAAATTTGTGCCTTCGCCATCACCTCACTGAGCGCAGTACTTTTAAGGCCTGTTTTCTTCCTGAGAGCGCCCTCAAATGGAGCAGAATGAGGCCCACCAAACGATTTTGTAATATTTTTACTGAGGGCAAACGAGTATGCGCGCCCCATCAACCTCCCTACCTTTGAAACTAATATAGAATGTTTGCCCTCGCCCTCGCCTAATGCGATTAGGGCGCTAGAAGCCACTTTTTGGGCTGAATATGTCTGGCCTCCCCTCATTAAGGTCGCCCATGATCTATGGAGAAAGTCAACAATGTAAAATTTTCTTACGGCAATTTTTAAGTTTAGCAGTGTTACAGTATAAAGTATTTCACATTTATTCGCCACATTTACCTCAACGATTTCCATAATTAATAAAAAGTTTATAGATTCCCAAAATTCCCAATAAATTCCCAATAAATTCCCAGGGAAAATATAAATTATTGGGAATTTAAAATACAAGGAATTTTGAGGGCAAATTGGGAATTTATTGGGAGCTTTGGGAATTTTCAATCTTAAATATTCATACTTGTACTTGTGCTGATCGTAAATAAATACAACCTGCAAAACATTCGGCTACAATCTACAGTGAATAGTAAATAATTATATTTTAACTATCAAAGTACCTGTACACATGGATTCCAAAGGGACAGTTGTTGCAGTTACAGTGATATGCCTGTGATTATTCTACACTGTTCGAAGGGAATTTAAAACGGCTCCGGGGAGAAACAGGAAGGTTGCCCCTTCGGCAGGAAAAAATATAGAGCAGTTAATGATAGGAGACGACACGAAATCATTTGCAAATTGAATTCAAAGCAAAAAAGGACGAAGCTTGGGTTGCAGAGCAAAAGAAATTTAAATGCCACTTTTGTTAATACGCAACCACACAAAAGTCTAATTTGAACTAGCGTTTAAGATCTCATAAAGGGTAATTAAAGGATCACTTTTTGCCTCTCAGGGATAATTCGCCTCCTCCGGACTTTTTGTCTTCTTTGACTATTTACCTCTTTTGCACCTGCTTACTTCTGGCCTCCCAAAGGTCTTTTTACCTCGTTCGGACTTTTTGCCTCTCATTTCAGTATGACGTGAATTAGGCTGTTTTGAATGTTTAATTCTTGTTATGTTATTAGTGAAATCTATCAATTTATAGTTTTTTGGCAATGGAGCCTAGATTACCGCGTAAACTCTTTAGGAGTTTGTTCTTGGATTTGATTAAGCAGGAATTTCTTTGTCACAAACAAAAGTTTGTTTAGCCAGTCTCAAAATGCCCAAAATGTACATTTTAAAAAATCTACTTTAACATAAAAACTTAATACAACTATATTCTGCAATTAATTTTGACACTTAAATATGCATTATTATTATTATTTATCCCGAGCAAATAGTTGTTCCTTTTGTATAGTAGTTTGCAAAATATCTATTACAAAAGTAGATTTTTGTTGAACAAATTCTGTTCCGTACACTACGAGTCCGTTGGGCTATCCTTGTTTGAGGACAGTGACGGCTTTGTTTTGTTCATAAATAAAGTTTGTCTTACTTTATACCGATGTTGATGGTAAATAAATACACGGCAAAACCTTCGGCTACAATCTACCGTGTATAGTAAATATATTTTAACTATTGAAGTACCTATACACGTCGGATTCCAAAGGGTCAAATAGTTCCTCACCAGACTTAATGGAGGCAGTGCGTAAGTGACGTTGGGTATAGTATTAAAGAAGGGGAGAAACTTTGTAATTGCTAATGTAAAATATAAACTACAAACTTTTAAAAGGGACATTGGAATTTTCCTAAAATTCAAAGCACACACTTACATATGAACTGCCTTTTATTCCTACCCAGAGTCTCCCTTGATGCCTTCCAGGGTCACTTACTTTCCCAAAGTCATGTTTCTAGAGAATTATTTACAATCATTTCCGAAATTAGCCAGAAAGGGTTGCACAGCACATAACCGCCAAGTCATCCACACCAGTGTGGCTGAGTGGTGGATGGTTCCACGTCCTCAATGTGGCTACAGTGGGGTACAGCGGTTCAATTCCGTGTGCTGGTAGCCTAAACACACTGGCAGTTGCGGTGGCTGTATCAGTCGAGTC
>JAQFZC010004179.1:0-16746 GCA_034695205.1 Dicyrtoma fusca | reverse complement strand
CCTCGGCACAATTTAGCAATAGTAACTAATGATCATATTGTTCTGGTTCATAATAATTAAATATCTCGAAAGATTACTGATTTAACTAGAATTCCACATTTTACAACTGATTTAACTAGAATTCCACATTTTACAACTGATTAAACTAGCGGTACCGAAATTCAGGCAGAGTGACCTACCATGCCGCTGACTAGTGAGAAGTACGACAAGAAAGACATGGCTGTCGGCCGGCTGAGGACGTGGGCCCTTCTTCTTCGTTTGAACTCCAAAGGGGGCACGTCCACAAATGATGTCGTAGAGACGAGATTGTTGGTTAAAATCAGGTTAAATGACAAAAGATGACGTTTATGCCAATAAATGATAAACATAAAAACAAGATACAATTTAATGATAAACGTTAAAGAAAAACCCAGTGAACTCTGAGTTAGCTGTAGGCCCGGATTGTACAGGCTTAACTCGCGTAACGATTAATAAAATTCAGCATAACTCCCTTTATTAACGATTGATTAAACTTACTAGTTTAGTTAGCAGCTGTCAAAGTTACCTATGGTTAAAGTAGTTAAATGTTAAAGGTCTATTCTGGGGGGAAAATAACTGGGAATGGATTCAGTATTAATCTACTTAACTTTTCATTTTTTATTATTCATACTATAGTTGTTAAGTGGGCTTGTGGTCGTCAAAACGAGTGTTAAATTTTAGTGAAGGTAAGTACGTAGCTACTATACGTAAATGTTTATTTTTGATGATTTATTAAAGAAATAAAGATTTTAACTAACTAGGTATGTAGGTATGCATTTCGAAAATGATCCCATGTATCGCATATTATTTTTGGCCACTCCAAATTAAATGTGCTGAACTAGCAAAATTTAACTTTAAAAATCTTTATTTCTGAATTAGTTATATAATAACCAAACAACCAGCAGTGTAATATAGAGATAGGTAAATATTTATATAGGTGAATAGGTAATTATAATGGTAAAACGAGAAGAAAAATCAAATAGGTAAGTTATTAGATTTGAAATACAATGAATCCTAAAACAAAACAAATACAATTCAGTAGTGGGATACAATCAGACACTGAATTAAGAAAATGAGTTTCTGAATCTTCTAATGGGCATATCATTTATAGGTAGGTAGGTATATTCAGTAAATCTTGCAAGCTTTAGGAAATCCAGTTTATGAAGGAATTCGGAATTAGGAACTTCATAGAACCAAGTTATGACGGTAACCGAGGCTAAACATACCGAACACCTTTTCAATGAATAAAACAAGATACAATTTAATGATTAAAGATAAAGACAAACTCAGTTAAGTCTCAGTTAGATCAAGTTTGAATTTCCAGTTGAATCTGCCGACAGAAAGGTCATGAAAGAAGATGGCTGACAGACTCACTCAACTGTCAACACCACTTTGATCCTTTGAGGTTTGAGAGTTCGGCGTGGCCTTATCGTCTTAAAAACTGCAGCGCTGCTTTCTTCACGCGTAGACTAGTGGATTCCTAGTATAGTCAAAAAGTCGTTACTACACTAGACTACTCGGCCCTTTCAGTAGATTTGATTAGACTTGAATTGACTAGCCGATTTTGTAAAATGACTTGAGTAGACTAGCTCATAGTCGTCCTATACCACTACATTTGACTTGACTAGACTAGGCAGTCAGTTTTTAGTAATGACTTCACTAGACTAGAATATCCTACTGACAGTATTTTATGTGACTAGACTAAACTTGACCAATGAAAGTTTGGGGCAGCTTTGCGTTTGGGGCAACATTCTATAAGTTGTTCATTTCCCAATGACTAATGTAATTAATGAAATCGGCGGTGATCATCAATTAATTATAACAATGGCTTGGCACTAGGTTTTACAGGCTTAACTCGACGATTCATAAAACTTCCCTGCGGGTAAAGTTAACAATGGTTAAAGTCGCTTATGAAATCAAGGTCTACTGCTGGGGGAAGATTACTTAAAATGTACCCAATGCTCTCCAGCACATGTGCAGTATAAAAAGAGTACACCTGAAATTATTTGTACATAAATTCATACTTTAATTTCAAACGGTCACAATTACTCGAATACCACAATTACCTGCTTCTACCCTACGTAATTCTTATGTGTATTATTAGTATTATATATTAACTACATAACGTACTTCATTGGAAGTAACGAACTAGTTAGGTGAAGGGGAGTATAAAGGCTAAAAGAGCGTAAAATAAGTGTAGGGTCAAGGCTTGCAATTGTGGTCGCACCCTTTTTTACCCAGTGTCAAATGTTAACCGAAACCTGACATATACTAAATGGGAAGTCCACTGCTCGAAAATTCAAAACCAGGTGTGTTCGATTTCGGTTGACCGTTGACACTAGGTAAAAAAGGGGGCGACCACAATTGCAAGCCTTCACCCTAAATATTTGTGCCCTATATGTATTGTGGTCAGGACTTCAAAGAATCTGCAAGAGATTTCATTATCATCTTTGTCCAAGAGAAGAGTTCTTATATATAAGTGGTAGCCGAAGGTCAGATGGTCAGACCCGACTAGCGTCGGTCGGAAATAACTCCCAAGCCAGAAGTAAAGGCCTTACTCCAGATAAGGAGGCGAGTCGGGGTAGGGGCGAGGTGTATTGGTGTTAAATCCCGTCACTAGTAATTATTAACTCGGATGTGAGCATCAAATCTGGAGGTTGACGACCAATCGGGTGCGGGTGGTGTGACACCTTATCAACGTGATTTAGCTCGGATGCGACTTCCAAAGTTCCAAACGGGAAGTAGTCGCCATATCCCAAGAGAGAGGGGTTGTTAAATTGGGAGGAGTAGATCGAACTGAACGTGAAATCGACCATAGATCGAATTTTGGCGAAACACTATTGCCAAATTCATTGCAAATCAAGTTTCAGTTGTAATTATTTAATAATATCCAGTGAATCTAACAACTTGACTAACCAAAATCTTCTATTATGCACCACTGAAGTGTATAAATAAGCTACACTAGGTGCTACAAAATCAGGTATGTACCCCTACATGTAACTATCGTTTAAAATCACTTCAAAATTGCACGAAATTTTATTGTTTACGATCAAATTATTTGTCAGGATACATACAAGTAAGTATATTATGAAAGTTTGACCTTGTTTTGAGGTTTCGTGATTGTTTTTACACAGATACGAACCAATGTGCGAATCCCAAAGAAAACAATTAAACCAACTAATGCTATTCCAATAAATACAAGTGCCCAGAAGTCTAAAAGACGTCGTTGCCACCATGCTTGATGAATGCCCAAAGGTTTCATGTGGGACGTGTCATTGTGTCTTAGAACGTATTTGGTCCACCAAATAGCCGTGTGAAGAGGAGACATGGGACGATCCTTGAACCTCCTGGATACTTCCTTAGCTTTCAAGGACAATCTGAATATAAAATGAAATAAATGGTTAGTCAAATAAAAACCTTATTCAAAAATAAATTGGATAAAAAAAACATGAAAAGTAACTATCAAAACGTTTACGTCTTCAGCCTTGTGACTTACTCGTCGCTGTACAATACTCGTCTCATGGCATCTGAAAACGTGTCGAAGGTGAGATCAGCTAGTTCAAGATGGATTCCGCTGCCTTGATGAGCAACAGTAATTGCATTAAACGGTTGATCCCCAAAAACTGGCATAACTATAACTGGAACTCCAAAGTAGGTTGCCTGCTGGAAGCTCATAAGGCCGCCTTGGCTTACGAATCCACGACACTTTGGATGGGCTGAAAATAAAAAACTCTTTTAAACATGTGTAACTGTACACTGAATATTATTATATCTATGCGTGTATGTATTTTAAGAAACTTCGTAAATTAACCTAGAATATCTTGTTGTGGAAACCATTTCATAGGAAGAACATTGTTTGGCATGTCTTCTGGAACTTCGTCATTCCATTTCATCAAGAACCTCGCATTCTTGAAAGTCCGAAGAACATCGAATATGCTTTTTCGTTTTTTTTCTGGCAAAGCAGAAATTTGTAATATGCTACCGAAGCTAATGTATACGAACCCATCTGTACCGCTCGAAACAAAATCCTCAAGATTCTAGAACAAATATTAAAAATTATAAGCATTAACCACATCACTAAGGAATTAAGTATGAGTATGGGCCTGTCATTAATTTAGCACGCATGCAGAGTAAAATAATTTAAATACTTTAGCTTACTTTAGGCAAGGGGTTCCATGTTTCCTTCAAATGCATTCCTCCAACCGGAACCACGAAGGGTGGGAGCGATCTTGCAAACTCATTCGAAAAATGAGTGTTAACAAAATGAACACTAATATTTTTAACTAAATCTTCAACGCTTGGAATGTCCTTTAAATACTTGTTCGCTATGGCAGTTAATTTTGGTAAGTACAACCTGGTGTAACGCAAGTGCCAGAAAATATTGTTAATTTCGTAGCCAAAACGCTCTGGAATGAATTGATAGCGAGAGCCCAAGGTCATATCTGGAAGCCAAGAGGATTCTGTTGGCCAGCCAAATATATCCGGTTCAGTTGCCATTATCGGATGCGGTGAAAATCCGATGACTTTGGCTTTTTTGACGTGTGCGATTATCAGAGCAATTTCCTTGAACGGATGTTCTGTAACAACGAGGTCAAAGGTTGAATTTTCGAGCCACTGGTGAAAATCTGGACTCTTCAGTGTTGCCTCATGCCCCAGAATGGACAGATGTGCTGCTGCAGCCCCAAAATTATCCAAAAATGCATTCGAATATTTGTCTTGTATCTTAATAGAGACTGGATCGATACTAAAATCTTTTTGGAATTGTTCGTTGAAATCTAATAAACCTTGTGGGCAAAATTCTTTAATTTGTGGAATGCTTTCTTTGGGTTTGATGGGTGTGAAAAATGTAACTTCATGTCCAATTTCCGCCAGCTTAGTAACAATCGGTAGTATTGCCACTACGTGACTGTAACTTGAAATGCCAACAAAAACTAATACTTTGGCTCCGCTTGCAACTTGAAATGAACTCAGAAGATGTAGAAAACGTAACAATGTGAAGTAATTACCTCATTTTTCACTGCCTATTTTGGAACACAGAAAATGTGTGTGTGAAATACACATTAAAACTGAACCGCTTGACTATTTGTAGTCAAACGCAACCTTTTCCAACGTAAAAATGAATAAACTGCAGTAAATCACAAGCACGCGAATAACTTGTGATCGGAAATGATTACCGATTTACAGGCTTGGAATATATATATTTTGTGAATAGTTTATATATAATTATTGTATACCACTCAATTACCTATTTTAGCAATGCCATCAGGTATCACTCCACTTTTGGCAGAATTCATAGTTATCTTACCAAGGTCATTATCATTACACCTTTCCTGGGTCGATGTAGATAATTATAGCTACTGCAGACTTTGGAATCGAACAATGCCCATTAATTCCGTTCACCCATTTGAAGATAACTTCAAATGGGTTCAATAATCAAAAAAATAATACCTCGCATTAAAAAATGTGCAGCTTACAGTTATGCTTGTACCGCAAGTCTCCGATTACTCAACCTTTCTCAAATTCTCAAGGGGTTTGAATGCACTTAAACTACTACAGAACAGGTCACAAATTACAAGAATTAAATCTCGTTTTTAGAACAGCTGAAGGGAAACGTTTAGTGCGCCAGTTTTATGCAAATACAGTATCGGTTTTCTTTAACATAAAGTGAAAACAAACTTCAGTAACCAAAAGCTACTATTATACGCCATGGTAGTCCTAAAATAAGCTACACTAGTGACTAAGTAGTGCAAAATTCAGTGTATCGTTTAAATCATTCAAACATTGCACACATTTTTTATTGCTTATAAGGTCGATTTATATGTGGACAGATACGCATATATGTAGAGTATATTATGAACATTTGATCTTGTTTTGAGGCTTAGTGATTGTTTTTAGACAGATTCGAACCAACTGCCGAATCCCAAAGAAAGTTATTAAACCAATTAAGGCCTGTCCTGTAAATACAAAAATCCAGAAATCTAAAAGACGTCGTTGCCACCATGCTTGATGAATGCCCAAAGGTTTCATATGAGACGTGTCATTGTGTCTTAGAACGTATTCGGTCCACCATACAGCCGTGTCAAGAGGCGACATGGGACGATCTTTGAACCTCCTGGACACTTCTTTCGCTTTCAGGGACAATCTGAAAATTATAAATAATTGGTTAATCAAATAAAACATCTTAATTTAAAGAAACTAGGATAAAAAAGTCGACTTCTGAGTCCTGTGACTTACTCATCGCTGTATAGTACTCGTCTGATGGCATCCGAAAATGTATCAAAAGTGAGGTCAGCCAGTTCAAGATGGATTCCCATGCCTTGGTGAGCTGCAGCTCTAGCATTAAACGGTTGATCCCCAAAAACTGGCATGACTATTACTGGAACTCCAAAGTAGGTTGCCTGCTGATAGCTCATTAGTCCACCTTGGCTTACAAATCCACGACACTTGGGATGTGCTATAGTAATTAGAGATATACAAAATAAATAGAAAAATCAATAAAAAACAAGATGTAAAAGCATTGATTCAACGCTAACTGACCCAGTATGTCTTGTTGAGGAAACCATTTCATCGGTAAGACATTCTTCGGTATGTCTTTAGGTACTTCGTCATTCCATTTAATCAAGAACCTCGCGTTGGGAAAAGTTTCAATTACTTCGAAAAAACTCTTTCGTGTCTTCTCTGGCAGTGCTGAGATCTGTAGGACGCTTCCAAAGCTGATGTAAACGAATCCATCGGTGCCAGAGGAAATGAAATCTTCCAGATTCTAGATTAAGTTAAATGGATTAAGTTATAATGTTAGTAATTTGAAGTACATCTACACTATTACTTGAATTGATGTTTATTTTTGTTCGATTAATAAATCCGTCAACCTACCTTAGGCAAGGGCTTCACAGTTTCCTTAACGTGCATGCCTCCAACAGGAATCACAAACGGTGGCAAGGATCTTGCATACTCGTGCGATAAGTGAGTGTTGACCAAGAGAAGACTCGTATTTCGAACTAGATCCTCAACCTCGGGAGTTTCTTTACCAAAATGCTTCTTCATTAAGGCGTTAACTTTCGGCAAATACAACCACTTGTAACTCCAGCTCCACAAAAGGTAATTAATTTCGTAGCTGAACCGTTCTGGAATCCATCTTAAGCTCGATCCCATAGCCATGTCAGGGAGCCAGGAAGATTCCGTTGGCCAACCGAACATTTCCGCTTCCGTCGACATGATCGGCGAGGGTGAAAAGCCGATAACTTTGGCACCTTTAGCATGAGCTATCCCAAACACGATTTCCTTCATGGGATGTTCACTGATAATGAGGTCAAATGTTGATTTGTTAAGCCACGCTCCAAAGTCTGGACTTTTAACTGTGGCGACGTGAGACTTATACTGGAGGTCCCACATGGACAGGCCAAAATCGTCCAAAAATACATTTGACCGCTTGTCGGCTAATCTGGCAGTAACTGGATCATTTCCAAAGTCCCGATGAAGCTGCTCGTTGAATTTTAACAATCTTTTTGGGCAAAACTCTTTGATTTTAGGATTTTTTTCTTCCGGTGCGATGGGAGATAAAAATGTGACGTCGTGACCAATCTCCGCAAGTTTAGTAGCTAGGGGTGCAATCGCTACTCGGTGACTGTGACTCGAAATCCCAATGAAAACAAGAATTTTGGCTCCGTGGGTGACTTGAGGGGAATTTATGATTAAAATAAATATTATCTGAAGGAGGATTAGACCTTGCCCAGATTTACTGGCTAGACCAAAACTAACCATTTTGAACTAATTAATTTTAATTTCGTACACTGCAGAAAAAAATTATTAGCTATATACTGTCACCGTAATCTGTAATAAAATTGTTGTTGAAGATGCAGTTCAACACTGATGACTTCTTAAAGAGTGATTAGTCCAGGCTAGACTCTAGACTGTTGGACAGCCGACGGCCTGTCTACGTTATTCGTATCTATAATGTAGGTTCACAGTTCACAGTTCTACACATTTAAACAATTAGTAAAGAGTAACGATAACGATAAGTTATTTACGTAATTATTTTAATACTTTGCAATAAATGAACCACCTACTTACTATTTACATAAATGCGTTTATCTTATCAGTGCGCACTTGACTTTGATTTGGGGACTTGTAATGAATTATATGAACAGCAACGCTTACGGGTAGTTTGTTCTGTTGTTAAAGCTTAGCTAGACATGTATACTGCCTAGTCAATGATATGTATAATAGGTACATACTCTGAATTTCAAGGCAGGACCAATACAATGAATACTATAAATAGACAAAATAGTAGCCTTGTGGACAAAAAAACCTCAACATTCAAATCGGACAAAAAATCCTTAAGTAATGAAACGCTGAATTTATCACAGACTATGGGTCTAGTTTAATGTAGTGAGTACGTATATTTGTACACGCTGCTTACTACAACCATAAAGCATAATTATTACATCTTGGATTACAGGCACATTTTAAATTGCATTGCGTTTTACTTTACTATAGTGTAGGTATACATACAGCATCGCTGGACAAACAATGTCATTCGGTATGAATATCACAGTTAAAATATTACGAAAACAAAATATCTACTGATAAATTATTGCACGCATATAATTACTTGGTGCTAAAAACGCGTTCAATTTAATTTTATTACAGTTCGATGGATTATTCAAAGTACTGATACTGCTGCAGGTTTTTCTGTTACATTGGATGGTTAAAAGTTTATTGCTAAAAACTATACTAGACTTAATAGATGCACATGTTTTGTTAAACAAATTCTGTTTCGTATACACTGTGTCCACTGGGCTATCCTCTATCCGCTATTGGAGGACAGTGGTGACTTTGGTTTTTTAATACAGTTCGTCTTTCTCTATACAAAATCGAGAAACAATAATTTTTACACAGTTGTTAGACTTTTGTTCTTCTTAGGCATCGGACAGTTGGATTATTGCTGATAGTTCCGACAGGTGAAAAGGGAAGTTTAGCTGCTCATTACCTTTTTGAAAATTCAACTTAAAAAAGCATTTAAATTAAATATAAAGAAAGTACAAACGAAGCTTTTATAAAGAATGCATTTCCTGTGCACATTACTGGTTCTTCTTCGTCTGTGCTGACTTAGAGCTACTTTTACAAATAATCGAACAGAGTTTTCTGATAATTGCAAATACGATGTACAGAATAATTATTAAAAATGCAATTAACACCCCGAGCACGTCTAGCGAATGGTACTGTACGAAATTCAGTTTCCTTGCAGCAGAACGTAAGTGATGAGCTCCATTGTACTTCAGAACATACTCGGTCCAGTAAACTGCACGTTCAGTGGGATGCTGCAGCTGATCTTTGAATAAGGCCGATTGCAATTTCGCATTTTCTCCGTATCTATTAGTCAAAAAATAAAGTTTAATTAAATTAAAGATCACTTGCAGCGTGTGTTTACCGATATTCGAATGTGAATATGTTATCTTTAGTGGGATAGTGTTTAATTGTTTAGTTTTACGTCTTATTATTTAAGAGCTCTTGGATGGAGTTTTCAATAATTTCTTCAGTCATCGTTAACATTTCAATCATAATAGCGTAGCCTTTATTCTGTGCAAAATGCATATTCAAATCCTGGTCGCTGAAGACAGGCATGCCGAGAAAAGGGATACCATGGTAAGTTGCCTCTTGCGTGCTAAATAGGCCTCCGTGAGTTATGAATAGGCGGAGTTTTGGGTGACCTGGATTTGTAAACAACATTTTAGTCATCAAACAACGTTATTACGTCTATGTCCAATGAACAATTCCAATTTAAATTAAGTTTGTCTTTTGAAATCATTACCTAAAAGGTCTTGTTGTGGGAGCCACTTTCCTAGTCTTACATTAGCCGGAAGACCTTCCATAGTTTCCGTTTCCCATTTCCACAAAACCCGTTGTTTTAAGCGAGAAAAAACGTTCAGAAACATTATCCGCCATTCTTCAGGCATGTGTTGACCTTGCACCATACTTCCAAAGCTAAAATATATGAAACCATCTTTTCCTCCAGACACAAAATCTTCCAGGTCCTGTATGCAAAGTATAAATTAAGTAATTAAATTATACGACAGTTTAAAACACAATATTTCAGCTAATCGTGATAATGACGGATTTTCTGATGAATTAATTTCTTAACTGTCTGCCGTCACATCGGTGAAGAAGCTGTTTAGAGTTAGTCCAATCGTCTCTTAAAAGCATTCTGAAGTGAGTCAGCTCGCACCCCTAATATCATTTTGACGGAATTTCCAGCAATCAACTTTTTGCACATCCGTAGATATATAAATAGTGCAAGCGTCTCAGTTTAACACTTTTTCAAAAATAGTAATACTGCTTACTAATACTTTTTAAAAAATTAAACTGGTACCTGTTTACACTTTTTGTAAACAACGGCAGAAAATGTTTCAAAAATATGACTATTGGGATTTCCGTCAAAATAACACTCAACAATAAGGTGAAGCTATAGACTTTACTTCACAATCAACAATGCAATACTTTAAAGCGGGGGCTGGACCACAATAATGCTTCTTCTCCAACTTTATAATTATTATAATTATATGAATTATGTAATTAATTACCTTCGGTAGAGGTTGTGACGGTCGACAGTGCATTCCCCCCACTTCAATAACATCGGGCATCATCGGTCTCGGTGGTGTAGTTGCCAGATGAGTATTTGAAAAAACCAAACTCACATTTCCTTCGATCTCTCTAGCACTGGGTAAATCCTCCCCTAAATATTTCCTATAAACCGCTTCCATAGCTGGACCATAGCTCCCGGTCAAAAAATAAGTCCAGTAATGGTCAAAGAACGTATTATACATTCTTTGAGAGAAGTTCATGTCATCAGTGACACTTGACATGGGATTGGGAACGAAGGACGTCGGATTTCGGGCCCCCGTGAGCTCTTGGAAGTACGAAATGAGTGGCATCGTACTCATATAAATAAATGGGATCCCCTGCTTTGCCACCACCCCGAGGAAGCACTGATGAAACCAAGTATTCGTAAATACCAGGTCAAATTTCTCATTGTTGATCGCGTTCACAAACTCTGGGTTCTCGTAAACTTTTTCACAGCCCATCACATTGAAGCTAAAGTCCATGTTAAAGCTGCCGCTTAAAATCTTTAGTAAAAACCCTCCGCCCATCGCCTTTCGAAGTTCTAACGGATTACCGAGATACATCGGGTCTCCGGAAATAACGATTTCTTTCACATTGACCGATGTATATGACGTTTTAGAGTTGGACACCACGGTCACCTGGTGACCTCGCTCACCCAAGCCATTCGCAATGGGGACGAAGGCCCCCTTTTCACTGGTGGTGGCGAGGGGTATAATTATTAGGATTTTTGATTTTTGAACAGCACTGACAGTAGCAGATTTCCCTTTAATGGGGGCTTGACCATGACCTGAATTCAACGTCATTGCCACCAGAAATATAATGGAAATTAAATGGACCGAAAAAGGAGCTCTATTTCCCATTTTGAAATGGGTCGCTGTCCCTATTATTTATTATTTTAACAATAAAATTCTAAACCACTATTCTTTGGTTTTGAACTCACAGAATTATCAATGTTTTACCTGCAACCTACTGATGACAGAAACAGATTCGAAGTGCTGTCAAAAACTACAGATATGTAAGTTCCTGCTCTCTGTATTTTACTAATATATATTATCTTGTTTATCCACGAAGAAGATAAGCATGCATTGGTAACTGCTGGCTATGATTGCAAAAAAATAGAACCTTGAATACAAGGCTGTGGCCTTCTGAAGTGAGATGAACTATACAGCATCGCAAGTTTAGGCTGGAGGGGGTGATTAAGTTAATTAACTTTTTGCTTTGGAGGATGGAACAGATGCAATGTATTATGTAATGTGTTTTGTTGTACTGTGACTGTCAGAATGGTTTATTCAGAGGATGTTTTGCAATAGCTATATCGATTCCAATTTATTTTCCCATGAACTTTACATAGAATGTAATTATGTACCTACCTTTGAATACAATTTGTACTGTGATTATGTAGGCGTTGTTTCTGTTGGTTCGATGGCCACGCATGGTTGCTAAGTTACGAAATTGCAATATCTAAAGGGATTCGTGTTCTGGAAGAGACTCACCACACATAATGCTACAGCGACTGCATACCTACCTATAGCTTTTAATACTTGAAGGTGACATGTTAACCCACTACTTTTGACTTATAGAAAAAACAGTGTGAAATTCATAATAATCATAAAAAAACCAGACCAGCATAACAAAGCAATTCAACGGCTCACAAAGTTTTCGTCGAATAAATTATGTATGCTGATGCATTATGTAAGTACTTACTGCAGAATATTTGTTACTGTCATTTTTTTACTAGGTAATTATACTTATGTAGGTATTCTTGAATTCTGAATACAATATTTACAATTTTGTTGAGCTTTATGAAAATTTGATTTTTTCGCCTGTTCTTTCAACTTTGCTTCTACAAAGAAAAGTCAAGCTGCGAATTATGAAGAAAATACCAAAGCTAATTGCAATTATTACTGTGAAGATCAAAGCCCAAAAATCAAGCATTCGCCGCTGCCACCACTCTTGATTGATGCCCAAGGGTTTCATGTGTGACGTGTCATTGTGTCTTAAAACATAGTCTGTCCACCACACGGCGGTGTCCAGGGGGGACATGGGACGGTCTTTGAATCTCCGGGACACTTCCTTTGCTTGTAGAGAGTAGCTGTGGAAATCGAAATGGAATCAAATTTTGTATATATATTTGTATAAAAAAAATCTAACTATGCATTTGACTTGGGAAGGCTATTTAGTATGTAGGTAATTATTTATTGATCTGAATTACTTACGATTCATTGAACACTAGTTGTCTAATAGCATCTGAGAATGTGTCAAATGTGAGGTCAGCGAGTTCAAGATAAATCCCAACGCCATGAGCCACTGAACTTTTGACATTAAAGGGTTGGTCCCCAAAGAAAGGGATGATTAGTACGGGCACTCCATGGAAGTTAGCTTGCTGGAGGCTTATTCGTCCACCTTGCATTATGTACCCGCGGCACTTAGGATGGGCTATAAAATAATATATAATTTGAAGCAATATCTATTTACAATAGTTCACCAGAAAACCAGAATACTGCTTTACAAATTGGGTAAAAAATTGTTCAACTACAAGGAACTTACCCAGTAGATCTTGTTGAGGAAACCATTTTAGTGGAAGAATATTTTTAGGCAAATCTTGCGGAATCTCTTTTTCCCATTTCATCAAAAATCTGACATTTTTAAAACTTGAAATTGCATCGAAAAAACTTTTTCGCACTACTTTGGGCAACGCTGAGCCTTGTAGAAAGCTGCCAAAGCTGATGTAAACAAATCCTTCGTCACCATCTGCTATGAAATCTTCAATATTCTACAAGTAGAAACAGATGTATGAAAACGAATTCTAGAAATAAAATAAAATAAATGTTTGAAACTCGAATTTATTTACCTTTGGCAAGGGCGTGGTAGATTCCATGGCATGCATCCCGCCTATAGGCACCACAAAAGGTGGCAACGATCTTGCATACTCACTCGAAAAATGTGTATTTACAAAAAATAGGTTTATATTCTTAATCATATCTTCAATGTATGGCATGTCATCCATTTTGAAAAAATCTTTAATTAAAGAA
The DNA here is from genome assembly GCA_034695205.1 of Dicyrtoma fusca. Classification (NCBI taxonomy): domain Eukaryota; kingdom Metazoa; phylum Arthropoda; class Collembola; order Symphypleona; family Dicyrtomidae; genus Dicyrtoma; species Dicyrtoma fusca. Next base: position 3,076 of record JAQFZC010004179.1, on the reverse strand, counting down.
TCCACTCTAGGCAAGTACACCCATTTGTAGTACAAATACCAAGTGATGGAATTGAATTCATAAACGAAATGATCAGGAATGAATTTGTATCTATTTTCTAAATTTAACGGAGGGAGCCAAGAGGCCTCAGTGGGCCAACCAAAGACGTCGGGGTCATTTGGCAGAATACTTGGTGGTGAGATTCCAATGATTTTCGCTCCATATTTGTGGGCTAAACCGAATGAGAATTCTTTACTGGGGTGTTCGGTAATAATTAGGTCAAAGGTCGAATGCTCAACCCACTCACGGAACTCTGCACTATTTGCCGTGTCCTCTTGAAACACGTAGCTCACACCCCACTGGAAGTTCCCAAAATCATTAAAAAATAGATTGCTGTATCTATCATATAGAGCCTAGCGATGACTGAGTTGCCAGTGTGGTCGCTCTTGAATTTGTCGTTTAGATCTTTAAGTACTTGAGGACAGAATAATTGTAGGTTTGGGTGCTTTACTTCAGGTTTTATGGGGGAAAGAAATGTAATGTTGTGACCATTTTCGGCAAGTTTTAGGGCCAACGGTTGGACTGCCACTATATGACTATAGCTGGACAGTCGAAGGAAAAATAGGATGTTAGACCCATTTGATGGGTGAAGGGAACTTAATAGCAATAGGATTATTGGCAAAATCAAAATATTTCGAACTAATTTTTTCACCATTTTTAATTTAACAGTTATAACTCGATGTATTGATGTCAGAATAGGTTTAGGATTTTAGGAAGATTATTTTCTATACTTTTGACGATGGCTAAAGTTAAATTGGGTTAAAAGTTGAAGTTTTAATTATCAAATGGAATGGATTATTAATTACCATTACTAGCCGCTTGCCTTTATTGTATGGCAGTGTAGTGGTTGGCCTCGATTTATTCTAATTATCAGTTCAAGTTCAACCACGATAAATCTGCACATACATATATATATATGATATGACCAATAATATATTACTAAATTATTATAACATTCATTAATCAGAAAATAAAGGTTTACCTCTTTTCAATTTAATACTAATTCCATATGAATATCTTTTTCTGAAACAGATTGCGTGTCAAGCGGAATGCATGTCAAGGCTGAGTGCTTATGAAATGATCGAGTAACTGTATGTGTAAATAAGAGCAATGTAAAGCACAAAAAGCATCAAAGAGCAAAATCAATTATACAGTGGTTGCCAGGTTTATAAGGTTTTTACAGTATAAAGAATCGAATTATCAAAAAATTAAAATTTCAAAAAGCACATACATAAAGCATAATCGAGCTTTATGAAAATTTGTACACCACGTTTGAGTACTCTAACTTTTAAAGAGCAAAGACCTGAACTACTACATTTTGAAAAAAATAAGTGATCGATGAGCTGAATGAATTTTCGTTTTCACTAATAACAATGACTATAGGACTGCTGTCTTCGGTAACTACAGTTCCACCTAAATAAATAAATCGCACGCAAAGAATTAGCGACTCAAACAATTAAATAATTTAATTTACAGAATTTAATTCAACATTATGCATTAATGTGAAACCGTGTATCAGTTAGCACTTGACTTATATATACGGTTGTTATGCAGTACCTACATTTTATCAAGCGGCCAGGGAGAACCTGTGATTGAGTATGGTAGATGAATGTATATATCAGAATTAATCAGAAATATCTTTTTTATAAACAAAATATCCATAGTTTCTTCTACTTGTTATAGATTGGTTCTACGATCATGAATGTTATCGCTAGGAACTGCTACATTATTACAGAAATATAGAAACCCTAAATCTTAGATTTCTAACCGGAAGTCTCTATCTAATAGGTACTTTACTATTGACTTCATGAAAGATCCAGACCATTCCATTTCAATCGATTAGCTAAAAGTAGACTACAATAACCTCAAACTATCATTTTACAATCTGTAAAGGTTATTACCAAGAACGTCATTATGTTATATACTTCACTGCAACCGCTTTTTACACAGTCAAAGACACCAATATTTAGAAGCTGTAGCTATATTATGCACGTTTGACTTTCTGATCGGGGTTTTTAATTGATTTTAGACAGGCACGAAGTAAAGTGCAAACTCCTAAGAAAACAATGGAACCAATTAATGCTACTCCGGTAAATACGAGAGCCCAGAAATCTAAAAGACGTCGCTGCCACCATGCTTGATGAATGCCCAAAGGTTTCATGTGGGACGTGTCATTGTGTCTTAAAACGTATTCGGTCCACCAAACAGCTGTATCTACAGGCGACATGGGACGATCTTTGAACCTCCTGGACACTTCCTTCGCTTTCATGGACAAACTAAAAATTACAGTTAAGTAAATGGTTAGTCAAATAAACATCTTAATTGAAAGAAATTGGGTATTAGAAACATGAAAAGTGACTGTCAAAACTCTTGTGTCCCAAATCACGTGACTTACTTATCGCTGTACAGTAGTCGTCTGATGGCATCTGAAAATGTGTCGAAGGTGAGGTCAGCCAGTTCAAGATGGATTCCAATGCCTTGTTGAGCAGCAGTAATTGCATTAAACGGTTGGTCTACAAAAACTGGCATGATAATGACTGGAACTCCAAAGTAGGCTGCCTGCTGGAAGCTCATAAGGCCGCCTTGGCTTACGAATCCACGACACATGGAGTGGGCTGTATTTAATCAAATAAAAACCTGTTTTTAAAATATTTCTACATACACCAGGGGTGTAGTAAATTCCATTTGGCCTGGACGAGGTGGCTAAAATTAGCATGTAGCTTACAGGGTTATAATTGGCTAAAATTGGCTTTAATTCAAGAAACGTTTCTAGTACATATAAGTTGACCGACAAGTAAATAATTTTCGGTTAAAACAACTTTAAGCCATATTTTAGCCACTTGGGTTAAAACTACTTCGCAGCCCTAAAATATACGTACCACAAATATGAATAGCTATGGGCAATTGTGTATTCATATTGTAAGCAAATTCACAAGCTAACCAAGAATATCCTCTTGTGAAAACCATTTCATAGGAAGAGCATTGATCGGCATGTCTTCCGGAACTTCGCCATCCCATTTAATCAAGAACCTCGCGT
>JAQFZC010004178.1:0-16750 GCA_034695205.1 Dicyrtoma fusca | reverse complement strand
TGATTATGCACCCAATGACTCTGTTTATTGAATTGGAACTGGACTTGGGCAATACTGAGTAGCGTCTCCCCTCCTTCTATTTACGTTTGCTGATTTTCCTGTATAAAGGAATTGCCTATACAAACTAAATATAGTGTGTATTCCATGCAGAAATAGATTAGGTTCCCAGAATGTGAATGTACTATGACTCTGAGATCCGCCTTGGGACGACAAGATGCACATAATGTGAACCTTGGTCGTTTGAATTTTGAAATGCAGAGTAGTAGCTACATATGTAGGCCTCACTCGTCAGCTGTAATGTGCTATGCAGATCCTTCGTCATATTAATCATGGCTTGACAAACATACAGAGACATAAGTGGCACTATTCTTCTCCTAATGGACGTATAGAGATACGACTATGTAGACTCGTTTGGTGAATAGCTCCAATGAATTTAAATATGAATGCCATGTCATTACTACTGACGTGTTCCACGGATATTTGATAAAATATCTCAAGGTTGAAAATATTTTCGACAAAATCTCACATGGACTGTTCCCCTGTATGTAAATATATACCCTTAAAGCTACATATGACATGTCTATTTAGTTTGTGAGGAATGCGGCGGATGTCGATAGCCTATGTGTGCTGGGAGTGATACATTTAATTCATGGCAATCTTTGAGAGATTCTAAATCTTGAGAGATGCCCTCTTCCTTCATTGGCTCTGGAATGGAAGGGGAATTGTGGATGCATTGTGTGCCCTGTTGTGTTGTGCATTATTGGGACGCTCCGTTCACGTGTGGGATGACTTATGAAACGTACGCGGATGGAATTGAAAGACTCAGTAGGATTTTTGTAGCGAGTTCATTTTATTTATTTCATCTCATTGCTTGGAAATATACATGTATGTGCAAGTGTGGATCCCTGTGATAAGGAGGAAGGATCTTCTGAGCTATTATTATTATGTTTTTTTTCTGCCTCTGCCAACGTGGAAGGAGAGGATCAGTCAAATGTCTATGTGCAGTCGTCGTAGTATCGGTGTGCCGTAATCTATAATTTAGCAAGCTTTATATGGGTATTGACTTTGAAGTCTTGCGTAACAACTGTCATTACAGAGATATTGTCGAATTCAAAGAGCTGCCTAGGCAGAAAAACATAATGGAATTTGAGATTTGGAAACAAGGTATGTTTATTACAGCTAGATTTTTTCGCTGGGAGCGTGGAAAACAAGGGAAGGATGGAGTCGAGAACAGGATATTATTAATTCTCATTTTATGACACCGTTTCCAAGTGTAAACGATAAATATACACGAAGAGACAACCTACATCCCTCCTATAGTTAATAGTCAGAGTCAGAGCCCAGCATCGCACTCGATGGTTTCCAATTTTTCTCCCCCATCATCCTCCACGCATGCAGAAAAATCCTTGGATCTTGCAAATTCTCGAATTCAACAGCAAGCAGATACCAGACCAACCAGATGATGCTCTCTCATGCTCATGCTACCACAGCAAAAAAAAAAGAGGGAATAAGAAAAATAAAAGAATATTTTATGCTCCTCCAATGTTTAAATCATGGGGGGATTTATGTTTATAATTACGCAATCCGTTGATGGTCAAACGTAAACACAGAGGAGGAGAGAATGAGTCGACGGCACGGAGCCACTCAACACCTCAAACATCAAAAAATTCCCAGGAATTCTCAGCTCGCCGACACAGAAGAGACGCAGGAGAGAGTGAGCAGTAGTGAGTGAGAAAGTGGAAAGAGAGAAGTAAAAGAGAGTAAAAATGAAAAACTGAAATTTCTCAATAAAGTAAATGCCGACGACATGTATAGAGCTTTTGAGGTAAAAGTGCCGAAGCATCTACTAGTAGCTCCGTACCTCTGTAATCGTATCACAAGTATGTATGTAGTGGAGATCTGGATGCCGCCTTCTGATATCTGCTTCTGGGTTGTATTGACATGCTGAAGGGATGGCGGAGGAAGTGAACCAAATAGAAATTTAGAGTTACATTGAGGAATTGAGGAACTAATCTCCAGACTCTATTTTCTTTGAAAAATCAATACTGGTCGTTACAGAAAATACACGACGCTGCTGGTAAACGCACGGGCACGGGAAACACACACACAAACACTAGCTCTAGCTCTCATACGGAGTCTATATATCTCGTCTCTATATCTATATCTATATCTATATCTACATGGTTTCGTATTGAGGGCAGAAAAAAATCTGGATGGCTTCCAGGAACACAAAGGATTCTTTTTATTTGGCATGCCCATTCGCACAGTATGAGAATAGTTGGTTTGGGTCGGTCCGTGGTTCAGCCCATCGGGCTACTCAGACAGGAACTACATCATAGAGGAATTTATTAGGTATGCGTACATATACATAGATATATATTTTTTTCCCTTCAGCGGTCATTCCTTGATAGTTTAATATAATAAAAAATAATGTGTGATTGAAAAAACAAATATGACAGTGGTAAATAATATGTGGCACATGGGCTGTTTGTTGCTATGCACTCGAGATTCAACCTCTCCACTATTCTACTCTACGGTAGGGCATGATGCTCGGGATAACAAGACGTGGGACGCTCATCGGAGGGAAACATACCGTACGTCCTGGGGAATAGTAAGGAATTGCAAATGGGAATTTTTTTGGCAAACTTGGCTCATTTTATTTAGTTTTCTATACCAACTCATGCTCCTGCCATCCTCTCCCCCTCTCTCTCTCTCTCTCTCCACACTAACTTTAACCAAAGTTGTAAATTTCATATTCGTGATAATGTCTTAGCTCATGCATGCATGCAGTTCCTTGGTTCTTTTTACTCACTGCTATGCCATGACACGTCAGGCCAGTCCACTCCGCTCTCAATCTCGCTGAGGATAGGATAGCAGACGAAATCATGAAACATTTTTGAAAAAATATTATTGATTTATTTTATAATTGAGCTCATACTTGGAGTAAGTAAGTATATGTAAGGTCATTAGAGGATAGAAGTAAAAGTAGATATAGGAACTTTCTGACTAGTGAGCATGCATTCATCTTTTCATTTCTGTATGGTCTGGTCTGGTCTTCACAGGAGTATGTCTAGAAGCGACACATACCTCCATAAAGTAGAACTTGTCACAGGGAGCCACAGTAATAGGTACCGTAATTATTATTAATTACGTTTATGGGGAGTCCTGTGAGCGTACATACCACGGTGCAGCATTTGTAGATAGTTTCACTACCCATGCACACATTTCTTGGAAAACTCTCCCCGCATCGGCAAATATACATATACATAGGCATTTTACAACTCATACACCGAACATCGAAACTCACTCTCCACTGTGTATAGAAGCGATTGTGATAATAATAATAGTTCTACCTGACACACTAAATAATAATTTGCCTGTGAAAATTTCAAAATACAGCCTTGAGAATTGATATAGACTTGAAATTTTATTATTACTCTTCTGCTAATTGTTTTTGAATGAACCTTCAGTTTGGTCGTGGCTGAATATAAATATATATACATAGGTAAGCTGACTGAGAGACTCGCCAGCCCAGCGTCAAGCTCACGTACGGCCGTATGTTCGGTCTCACACTTTCCTATACGTATATGTATAGCCTACTGCATGTGTGTAATTATTTCTGGACCACTAGTTGTGTCGTCATAAAGAACAATAAATAACCCACGTCTGGTTGGCTGTCGTTAGAGTGGATGCATAGATGTATAAATATACACTCACCCGTTGGAACTACAGCCCTGAATCTCAAACTCCAACTCATTACGCCGCAATTAGCACAGGTTGAATACTTTCATTACTCAATCCATTGTCAAAATATTATTTCCCTTCTTGGGACTTGGGACGGAGGCTCGCAGTGCACAAGATTTGATTTTCAAATTTTAAATATTTTACATTTTACATGAATGAGGATCTGCGTCGCAGAGCAGAGCAGAAGAGAGGAGAGGACGGGAAGAGATTTCAAATAGGCTGTATGTGAGTTGGAAGAGAACTATCTTTGTTTCTTCTTTCAATGTGGTAATTACCAGTACAAATAAAATAAATAGGATTAGAGAACGAGCGAGCAAATAGGGATTTTCAAAGGTTGGTGAGACCAGGCGTACTAAATTAAATTAATTTGAATCATTACGGATGCACCAGGCTCTGTCTTCCTTGGTCTCTTGGCGTGTCTTCTTGGGAACTTGGGGACGTCTTATGTGGACGTGGACGGCGTTGTTGGAGTCAGTGAGCTTGTCAGAGTCATTACTGATATCTCTGTCTCTGTGTCGTCTCTCCACCTGCACAGAAAGTTCAGGAGGTTATGATAATCTTGTTTGGCTGTTAGTCATGTTAATGGGAGCTCATATGTACTCAAAAAGTTATTTACTCTCCCCTACTAAATCAAGATTAGGCTGAAGGAGTCTGGATTGTGACACTGGAGTGCTCCAAAGACCCACACAGACAGAGACACACATCTCTACACTATACTACACCGAAGGTATCGCATCTCTAGAATGAAAAATAAGAGTGGCTTAGCACACGTTGAGTCATCTAAGCTCTCTTGTCATTCCCATTGAGAATTGTAAAACAGTCAGAGTGCTCCATCACATAACCATAACTTAACTACCTTGTCTTGTTTCCTTGGCTTGAGCTTCCCATCTTAGCATTCGCTATGCTCTATTACTATAGTACTATAGTCCTACAGTACTACGGCACTACAGTTTCTCCTTCAATGGACGTATTGTAGGCAGCAGTGTTTGTTATGGTGGCTGTGTATTTAATTTAAACACACGGGTTATATGCATCCTTGTATCCACCTTTACACGGATACTTCCGTTGGTAGTTAGTATTCCGTCTACAACTTGTACTTGTACACTATATGCAGTAATATAAGTCGTCCTCGTAGTAAATTTTCTCGGGAAAAAAATTGTCTGAATGAATAATTTTTTTCTACGACTCCGTCCATGTCCTTCCTTCTTTCTTGTTCTTCTATTATTTTGGGAGTTGGTTTGGTTTCATTTTCCAGTTTAGAGAGAGACCAGATCTCAGACCAAAATCAGACTAGGTACCTATATACACCCTAGCCTAGTTAGAAAATATCTATCTCAGTCTACCAGAGATAGCTGGAGCCTTGGACAAATATGTAAGTATGGGCTAGACTCTGCCCTCATTGTAAATAAGGTATGAAAGTTTCATTAGGAACTTGACGCAATGGAATATCCCACAGAGAATTGAATTGAAATGAAAAATTTGTGAATCTCAATTTCTGGAAAATTAATGTTTGCAAGCCTTGGTTATATTGTGGCATGCTATTCTATGCTATGCTCAGGCTGTACGACTTAACTGGTTTCTTCTGGTCTGGTTTTGCACGGCACGGTTCGATTCAGTTTGGGTTTGGTGTAGACCGTGCCGTTGGCTGTCATTGTCGTTGGTTGTGGCTTCGAGGTACCTACACATAGTTTAGCAATTGCATCGAAAATTAGGTATTTTCTCATCTTGCTGTCTTCATGCCTAACTATTAGTAGTAATTTAAGAAAAGGAAGGGGGAAAAAAAGTAAAATCCAGATGTGGTGCTAGGAGCCTTCGTTAAGGCTAGTGTCTGTATCGGTATGTACATATACCTAGGATGGAACACCTATCAAGATGCCTATAGCTATGGTGAGACGAGGCAGGCAGGGAAGGAAGACAGACAGACAGATAGACAGATAGTTTTATAGAAGACGTAAAGAAAAAGTAGAGATAGTGAAAAAGGAAAATGAGGAAAAGAGTTTTCTCGCTGGGAAAAAAAAAGAACGTCAAAACAAGAATTCAAGTTGAAAACATTAAACTCATTACAAATACATGGTTTAGGACGTCTGTTTATTTCCTTCCTTGAACGTTCGAGTCGATCTGAGAAGCTTAGGCTGAACTATCTGTAGTGAGTTTGCATTTGAGGTTTGAGACAAAACTCCATAGTCAAAGCCATAGCACAACACTGTAAGTACAACTTCCCCACTATTTCTAACATATACATGTCTATCCTGGGATATTTCACATCTGGTCCGCGTATATACATATAGTAGGTATAGCGTTGCTAAATTCAACAAGGTACTTGCCTATCCTTATAGGACGAAGAGAGCTAGACCATCCCCGTCAAGCTCATCTCTATCTCCACCCGAGTGCAGAGCACACGAGGAGACAAGGAGACAGATATAACAAACCAATTTACATGGTTTTTAAGTTTTGACGAAAAAATCTGTCTGTGGTATTGACTGAGGAAGGATGTGTGTGCTCTCTCTCTCTCTCTCTCTCTCTCTAATTCCGTAGTTGCTATGAGCTCTGTACAGTCTCCCCGTAATTACCTAAGCTAGGTACCCCCCTGTATGCAGATAAAATAGAACGCACTGATGCATTCCAAAAGTCAATTTTAAATCTTCACACAAGTTCGTTAAAGGTTAAAGTCTTTCCAGTGATTATCCTTTAGCTTTGTTTAGGTTTCCTCCCCGCTCCGTTCCGTTCCGCTCTCCTTGACTTTTGCCTACTGTAGGTATTATGTCTTTCGTAAATTGTTTTAGTATTCCAAACTTGCACAACTTTCCCATATTCTTTTTTTGTTTGTTTTGGTATTAAGGATTAAGGTAAATTATAAATTCCCTTGTAGTAAGCTCCGGCGCTCAGAGTCACAGGTCACAGTATAGTGAGCAAGCAATCAGAGTGCGAGACTCAAGTGGGGGTTTTAAACTTATTACTTATTAGCGTCCATGTGGATTGTCATAAAAGGGAAGGCTTTCACCATGTCTCTCCATGAATGTTTAAGACGGAGAACCAAAGCCCGAGCAAATGCCCGAACCAGGGAGCGAATTAATAATGAAAGCTACTTGAAGGGAAAATAGGGACGATTGTGTGCCGTGGCTGTGCATATGGGTCGCCATCGAGAGAGAGAGAGAAAGAGAGAGAGACCGTGGACCGTGCACATTTAAAAATAATCTGCAAAGTTTGTGTGATACATAATTGCATATGCAAATATCCCACCGCACAACAGTTTCTCATACAAGTGTAGGTATGCACGCCCATGAAAGGGAGCTTTGAGACAAGTACTTGCGACCCAACTTTATTCTTAAGCAAATCCTTGTGGAAGTTTACTGAACGTATACGTATGTAGGTAAGGTACTTGGAGACAAAATGTGTGCGAATGAATAACTGTTATAATGTTTGCCATCTGCAACCACAGCCAAAGTCAAAGGACCAGAGAGAGAGAGAGAGACAAGTTTTGTGTGGGACAGATTATACATTTGTACTCCAGTTTTATCTCTGAGTTGAGGAACTAAAGGACACCCGGCCGTCGTACATACGGAGATTTGTGAGTACTGTACGTCCTTCTCTTTCCCCTTCTCTGTCTGCACTGAACTGAGCTGGTGAATGTTCAACTTGAATGTTAATATTAACTACTTACTCTGGCTTTTACAAGCTTCAAATGACGATGAATGCAATTCTTGGATAATTTTAAAATTGTCACTTATAAATATAGACACACTCACTCACGAGTCTTCCTCGTCGTCATCTAAAACACTTTAAAAAACTTGTATTGCACTGTAATTTAAATTCCTTCTCTCTCTCTCTCTCTCTCTCTCTCTATCTCTCCACATGTTCACCCTTTTGTTGTCTAAGTTGTTTTTCTATGATCTATGCTGGTTGCTTCTCCCATCCCATCCATCCATCCCAATGGCTTACTCCACTTTGGGACGTATCCATTCAATTACAAGAAAATCTGTGTAGTGTGTGTATGTATGTGTTTGTAGGATCGTGCCGTGGGCATGTTGTGGGAACTTGTGTTCCTTCGCAAAGCGTGCGTGCATACCAGCACTACTTTTTTTTTTAACTACATGTCAAAGAGCGGTTTTGGCAATTTCTGGCGACGTGGTAACGGGACGTTTTCGTGGAGTTTATGCTTGGAAAACATTGGATTGTGCATATTTTACAAGTTTTATAATATTTTAATGGTCGTATAAATTCTTGTGTGTACATTTCTCATTTTCCCCTCTGAATTTTACATAAACTTGTTCATATTTCTATGCTTTATGTAAGTGCTTTAGTACAAATTGTCAAATTGCATTGTAATATGTAGTTCGCTCAAGGGAAGGATTACAACACAGTATTTTCTTTTATGCTTGTACTCTTGTTTTGAGTATATACAGTTTTTTTTGCAATACAATCAGATATAAAAATAAAATTTTATAGCAAAACAAGATAAGGAAAAAATCGTGTAGATTGAGGTTAGCTGGTGTCTTCGGTCTTCGTAGTTTGTAGAGATATTCAGAACTTTGCGAGTGTGCTCGGCTCAGCTCTGCTGTCTCTGTGTAGAAAGATGGTGGTCGGAAATGAGAATCAGAATAAATAGAATGATGGATCAAAGACGAGGGAAGAAAAGCTCATTCATTTCATTGTATGTTACTTGTATAGAGGAAAGGAGGAGAAGTTGGGAATTGATGCAAATCTGTGAATTTGAATCCAACAAAATTGAATTGAATCCTTGAAATGACGTCTCTATTCTTTCTCCAAAATACAAAATACAATGAAATGAAGCTTCTGGTTGATCCATGTGAGAAGCTTTTCTACTTCCGTTCCAGATCGGATTTACTCGGAAAAGTCAGCCCTCCGATCTCCGCTCCTTTCTACAGACTCAAAACAGATTCACATGATAATATGCAGTCGTCGGGCTTTACTCTCTCTCTCTCTTCCATCCGCTCGCAGAGCATCCCATCACATTGTATCATAGCCCATATCCTAAGCTCAACCAACACACTGTCTCTCAATTGGAAAGCAACATACAACATAACATTTAAGTAGCACATACCTACACTCCAACTTTTAGAATATATGGAGTACACACACACTGTAGAGGCAGATAGGTATACAACAAAAGAGATACGCATTCAATCTGTCTCTGTAGCCCGTGTACTCGTATTTTTTTTCTTGCTCCGTTCAATTCATTTTAAATGGTGCATTCCTAGGACTTCCTTGAACTTCCCATTCTAAACACATTCTAAACTAACATATTAGAGCAACATATTTGCAATGGTAATAAACATTCATGCCAGAAAGTACCCTGCCTCCGTTCCATCCATCTCTGTAATTGACATACAAGCACAAGCACACACACACACACACACACACACACGATTCAACTCTATCTCTCAATTTCCTACTGACACACAGAAGGAAACTTGAAAATTACAAACAAAAATATAAATTTTTGAATTTTTGATTTAGCGCAATCCGTAGATTTATGGAACTCCCAGTAACTCAGCGTTGCCCACACATAGGGATTCAAGTGACGGTTCGGTGGTGGAATTATTTGCCTGTCTTTGAATGCAGGAAGTTTTGAGTAGAAAAGGAAAGATTCTTCTTGCTTCAGTTTAATCTTCCCACACACGACCTAATGCTGGGTAATTCATGGAAGGCCATATTTAACATGTACACATACGTTGACGCTCAGGTCTGATTGTTGCGCCGCACTCTCCATAAAATTAGAAGCAGATGTAGCAGCCTGTTTAATGTTCTCTTTGATCCTTCGTTTTCCAGTTAAAGGCTTAACTAGGATTTAATTTGTTGTGCATCTGAGAAAATGGCCTACATTTAGGACTCCACGTTAATAGACTGCCAAACTGCCAAACGGCAAACTGATGGAAATGAAAATGGAAATGATCAATGAGAAAATGAGAAATAGAAATAAATGGAGACTGACTACTTCCTCTTTGTTTGTTTTTGAGTTTTTGAGCTTTTGAGTGGATGGACACACAGAGACTTGGATGTTGGAGGAGAAGTTAAAGTAGAGTAAAAAAAAATGCCCCGTAGAACTGAGCAGAGATGTTGGAAATGAAGAGAGTAGAACTGGGATGGAGGTGGAGGCCCAGAGAGTAGAAATCGGGTGAAGTCATGAAGATGAAGTGCATTATTACCTACATCTGCACTGAAGGAGCGAGTCTGCTGGCTATGTTTGCAGTTGGCATTTTTATTCAGCAATTCATATTCCATGTGGAGAAAGAAAATGAGACAATAGTTCATAAAACACAAGTATGCATTGGGGTATATTCATTCACGTATTATAATTATGTGTACATGTGGAGAGAGGTGGATGGAGCAGGTATGCACGGCGCCCCGTCCGGACTGGGACTGCCTCTCTGCGAAACAAGAATAATATTTTTTTCTTTTGGCATAGCGTGTAATATGTGCCTATTAGGTATTCGGTATTCGGTCTGAGGGCAGGATAATAATACAAAATTTGCCTTTTTCACTGGTAGTTGGTGCTCCGAAATGGGAAATGGAAGTGATTTCGATTTCACGTCCATGCATATGGTAATGGGTGGACGGCGTGGGTTTTAATTTTCCCCTTTACTCCCTTCTCTCTCTCTCTCTCTCTCTTTGGCTCTCTCAGTTCTGGCTTTGGCCTCGACTGCTTCTCTCTCTAAAAAAAAAGTAAATGCCGTGGCCGTGCTCTTTCATCCTCTATAACTCGAGCATTTCCTCTTCCCTTCGCCTTTTGCTCTGCTGGCTCTGCCTCTGCTCAATGATCGTGAGCTCACTCTGTTATTATTACTCCCTCAGTCCTTGTCCTTAGGTTCTGTTCCGTAGTTTCCATGCTCTCGTCTCTCTCAGCTCCAACTCCTACATAACTTGAGTATGGCATGTACATAGTTAATAATAATCCTCCTGGAGTCTAGCGTGATGTTGCTGTTCCTGTTTTTCTCTGTTGCTTCCTACTTTTACTCTGTTCCCTGGACTTGACTTGCTTTTCTGCTGCTGGCTCAATCGCTGGCTGGATGGACTTTCTACTTGAACACTCCTAATGGTGGTGGCAGTGGTACTGGTTTTCTGTTACATATCAGTCTCCATCTCGATCCTACTGTACTGTATGACGGCCTCCTCTCCCTAGATGACCGGCGCTCTATATCTACAGATATAGGGTGCCCTGTTTATTATATCTCCTTTGGGCGGGCAGTTTGTTATTCCACGACAAGTCCGACTGGTGACTGCCTGACTAGTTCTCTCCTTCCATATTATTACCATATTCCATGTTGTATTTTGATGAAATCAACGGATGTTCACATGTTCACCGCTCACTTACATACTTTCTACTTAACTTCTAGTTACTCACACTCGTATTACACATCTACTAATGGACACGGCTCCTTACTACAGGCTCATGTCGTGTCACAAGTTGACTCTGCACACAGCTTACTAGTTAGACATCCACACTTCGTCTAGTCAGTGGACGTGCAGTTGGATTTCGACTTTTGGCTGTTGGACTTGCATAGAAATATCAATACTTAATATGGAGTAAAGAAGGGAAAGTCTTTTTGTATGTGTATATAATTTCGTAATTTGATATCATTTAAAAAGGTTGGAAATATCCATCTATGATTCTATGACATTCGATCCTCTACTATATTCTTATTATTATTACAGATATTACTCCTGTAATTCCCACCGATTATTTGGAAATGCCCAAATAAAACACGAGGTCCTCTGTAATTATGTTTTGTAGATCTCCCTCGCAGCCTACAACTCACTACTAGTCAGCGTTCCACTTCTACCTATAGTTTTTATGCCCTGTACATACATACATACCGTAAATTATCGAATAAATCCCAGGTCTCAAATAAACGCCATAATCATTGGAGAGCATAGCTTAGGTATAGCTTTATGAGTCAGTGGCCGGGGCGTTTATGTGATGATAGACGGTATGAACTAAAGCGGTAGAGAAATTACATGTATTAATGCATTTTTTTCTCCAACTCCAGCTGCACAGTTCTTTTCCATCCCATGTCATGCCATGCCCTGCCATGCCATGTCACGATTTCTTTGTTCTACATAATTTCCGTCGACCAATCCCATTTACATACATATATTTTTTTTCCACGGGCAGATCCCGGCCCAAGACTAGGACATGCATTTTTCTTCCAGTTACAAGGTCTCGTGTGGTAGCCTGCACTCAACAAGGACGACAATGGCTCTTGTACATGGCATCTAGTGCTGTGGATGTGATGAAAATTGATTTAGTGCAGACTCCTCCACTTGTGTACTCAAGTGAGGGGAACATAAAGAAAGAGGGAGAGAGAAAGAGTGAAAAAAGGAAGAAAAAAATATAGAAAGAACCAACGAAAGAAAGGAAGAATGAAAATCATGTCAAAGGAAAAGGAAAGAATAATAAAAACAAATACAGTAATGGGTACGGTTTAGTTTTGTGCGGGTGCTGGTAATCTTGTATGCACACCTGGGACCCCACTGATACTTGGTAAATGGGGCAGAGAGAAAAAAAGTGTGGAAGGGAAAAGAAAGTATGGTCCAATTTGAAAGAGAGAGAGAGAGGAGAAAATTAAGAGATTAGAGTGCTTCCGCTCCAATGTGTTCTCGCTCCCTATCAATATCAGTCTAAAGACCAATGTGGTATCGATAATCTTGTTCGTTGGCAAATAAACGTTACGACTATCTTTTCAGATTTGGCTAGTTTCGACGGATTAGGGCTAACATTAGAGAGCATGGGGAGAAGGGAGGTCTTTGTGGGTACTCGGGTGGTATGGAGATGATCCTTGGGGCTCCCACATACACACACACACTCTCTCTCTCTCTGATGCAGATATATAGAAGCGGAATATTTTTTTCAAACTAAAGTAAAGTAAAGTAAAGTAAAGCTCCAAATTAATTCTTCTAAATCGTAAATCGCAACTCTGTGCACACCTTCCCGCAGATACTCCTATCCGCTCTACTATCAGCTACTAACCTACATAAGTCCATCTCGAACCCCTGTATACCTACATACAGTAGGTGAACCACCCATTTTTTTTATATATGGATATAATCTTAGCGATATGACAGTTCTATCAGTATTCCATACCCATCCATACTTATCCTGACTTGGCTTTAGCTACTTGGGATCTATACAGACACAAGTTTGGGTACATGATTCCTATTTTTAGTTGATCTGCTCTTGTCGTGTTCAATGAACGCTTTAGTCAAGTTTTAGTCTTACTCTCTCACTCGCTCGCACTCGTCCTCATACCAAAGGGGGGAAAACCAGTAAAAGCAAACAGTAATAAGGCAACGGAGAAAAAGAGCACAAAGTTGAAAACATACATTCATCTAAGTTTACGTCTCCTTCCACTACTCATACAGATGTGTATGTATCTATGTATGCACTGCCCGCCCGTCTTTCCATCTCCAACTACATATACATCCAGTCATACACGGAATTCCCTCGATCCACTCTCCTTCGCTCCCGCTCTTGTATTTATAGGACAAGTCTCTCCTTTGACCATATAGAGACAGTTTTATGTTCGTACATAAGCCATTTTACGGGCATTATATCATCTGTAGTTGATGTACACAGACACACAGTTCTACAGTTTTTCTGTTTCTTGGGTAAAGCCGTTTCTCGAAGTGCTAGCAGGATAGTGGAAGAACCAATAGCTAACAACGTGAGGCGTGAGGCATGAGTGCTCTGTATAGTATAAATATAAATCAGGAGTAAGCACCTTTCCTTCCATCCATGTATTTACATAGCGACTATAGAGAAATTAAATGCGGGGCTATGCACCTACAAACTCTCCGTCCCTCTGCATGCATGTACATACGTAGCTGTAGCACTTTTACTCTGCTGTGTGGAAAGGTTGTGTTGAGCAAGGGGCTATTGGTGTCTCATAGGAAAATCCAATGTATGTGTATAAGTACCTAGTATTGTTGTAAAATCCAGGCTGTTCTTTCCGTGCTTCTGCTCTCGTGACGGCACTACAGCTACAGCTATCATAAGGAGGAGGAGGAGAAGTAGAGCTCCAAGACTCTCGTGATGTTTTGTAACGGTGAATAAAGGCTGAAAGTGTATCTATAGGGAGAAAGAGAAGTGAGAGACAGAGCTGGAAGGAGAGAGAGGGAGACAAGAGCACGCTCTGTCCTTTCCATGTTGTAGCTACTCGGAGGATTGCGTGTATGTGGAAATAATGTGTAGCTGTGTAGACCAAGGCAGAGAGAGAGAGAGAGATACTTGAGCATTATAAACCCAGAGATGCATATGAGAGGAAATAGAAAGTGTGGCTATAAGCATACGTTGAGGAGACAAGGATGAAACCGACTCAAACTCTAAGTAGAACCACACTCTCTTGTATAGGTGTATAGGTATATACACATATAAATATATTGTGAGCTTGAGAGTAGAGCATTCGACTCGGGTTAATGTACGTTAAAGGCATAGCCAAACAGGGGCGTACATACGGAGGGCTCAAAGGAGAGCAGAAACATAGGGACATGATAGGGAATGGTAAGCAAATGGAAAAAGGAAAATACTAGGACTAGAACGTAAACTAGTAAAGGAGAAGAAGCTAGCACTAGTAGCGGAGGAGCTTGGAGGAAAATGTGTGCCATACCCGTCTCTGTCGACTAAACTCACACAGAGGAACTTGATATCGACCACTTTTTCGGACTGGATCGATAATTTGGCTGAATTCGGGAAAAATATACGTATACAACACTTTTTTCTCTCTCTCTCTTTCCCTTCCGAACCTCCGCTGAACTCAAGTAAAAGTATCCCTCTAAGAATATGTAGACCTATCCCTCCGCGTCCTGCATACATATAGGTAGACTTTTGAGTCATGTCAGAGACTGGAATACTGAAAGCGTACTTACATACATCGACTAGTCTAGACGGAGATATTCGAACAAGTTCTCTCTGAACGGGAGACTAACCACTTACTTTCTTCCTTAGCTTCCCTCGCCTTTCCTTTCCTTCCCTATTCCTTCTATGGTGGAGGATCGTTAGGTTGGTGTGGGTCCTTGATTTCCTTCCCTCTCTCGGCTCCATCGTCTTCCTTCTCTATGGCTCTTCAGTGGTCGGAGTTGAAGGCTTTCATCCACGAATCTACAATGTATCCTCTCCATCCACGCTTCTCCCTACTACCACCATCACACCACCACCAAGGAGCCTCATGTGAAAGTGAAATAGAGAAAATCTCTCCAACTTGTCAATTCTAATTTTATTTTCTTTCTACCTTATTATCAGATAATGCTACATGACGGCTGACGTCAACTTATATTGCAAATTCCTCATCTTCCTCCCCTATAAATGTAGTACAGGCTGTGAGAGTATATACCCAAATATATGTACGGATAACATGTAGCATCTTGTCCAAGACCACAACACGTTCACTATCACGACCAAACATCAACTTTCTCCATACAAAATTAGTTATCTTTCTCCCAAAAGTTGGGATTGCAAAAAAAAAAAGAAAAGAAAAATATGAACTCTCTTTCCAACAAGTTTGCAACAGTACGGACAGCCAGACTGGAGGAAGAGAAAGAGAACTGTGGAAGGGCAAAAGAGAAAAGATGATCAAATTATTTACGACTTTCTCTCATGTTATAGACTTGTAGTGCTTTTACCTACACGCCGTGTAATTCTGTTAGTGCGGCCTAATTACACACCAGACAGTCAAAGATTCCAATTTAAAAATAACTTTTAAACGACAACCTTTTCTTCCTCATCGAGCTTACCATTAGGAGCTGACTAGCTGACATGAGCTACACACACACACACATGCACTTGACACAATGGAAAATCAAACGACTATAGTCAACTACTAGGTTTCTTGGGACAAAGGAGTACTTTCGCATACACGATTTACCTTTTTGGCGAATCCCTAATAATAATTAATGACTGGGTAGTGATATTTGTACGCATTTACGGGGAGGAACAGAAGGTAATTATATTTAAGTAGGTGGAAGGAAAAGGCAGGGTAATTAATTTAAGTTTCACTGGCTCCACTTAATGTACTATTTATAGTGCCCAAGCTTGATACCAAAACACAGAGCCGTCAAACGTCCGTCGTGCTCTTTCACACAGTGCTGTTTTCAATTCAATTCAATGGAACTCTTTTGGTGGCTCGCTGATGGATGTGTTGATTGGCTATCAGAAATTTAGAAATAAAATAAATAAATTTTAGATGTCTAGCTCATAGAGTAATCAAAGCATGTCTGATGAGGGTGACATTTAAAGGACACGAGGACGGCAGCGTGAAGGATTCAATAGGGATTCTAAATAATGAGCTGGATGCTGATTCAAGTGTGGAGTTTGTTGGCTAAAGAATTTAAGGAAGGAAGAGTTGGGCCTCTTGAGAGTCTTGAGACTGTCTGACTATGACTGTGACTCCAGGAGAATTGGTTTGGGAACGAACGGTGGAGAGAGGAAATATGAGAGTGATTTGGAAGAGGATAGTGGATGTGACAAGGCGTGATTAAATTTTCTTGAAAATTATTTTCAACCTTTTATCGTGTACAAGTGTATTAGGGAAGCGTGGAGCATGAGGCAGGACACAAGGAATAGATTGTGAGAACAACTTTAGATAATTAGATTTTTCATCAAAGAACAGCGGAATCATGCTCTACCCTCTCGATTCTAAGAGACAGGATGTTCCTTGTAATTCTATTTAAATGAAAGTAATTATAAGATTGTCCACTGAATCATGCTCACGTTCTAACAACTGTCATCAGCTGAACATATACAGGCAGCAGTAGAGTCTCACTGTCGAGTCTTGAATGCTGAAACCATGACTTGAGATTTTCGCAACATTCAATTTTGGTAATAGCAATAATAATAGTAACTTGGCAACCCATTCAGATGACAGCTTGACAGTTATTATTATTGTCAATTTCAGCTAATTATCCTGCAAAGGGAAGAGAAGGAAATACGAAATGGAAGTTGCTTTTTTTTCGATAAACATATCAAATTGTAAATGTAATGAGTATAGCGAGT
>JAQFZC010004177.1:0-16754 GCA_034695205.1 Dicyrtoma fusca | reverse complement strand
TGAGACGGAAAGATGGTCAAGGAAATGCCAAGAGAATGCAGCATTTGATTAGACAGTTTAATTCAACTAACAAATTGGACGAAAATGACGCATCGGGTCGAGAGTTTTTAGCCCTTTTAAAACTTGTTGTTGTTTATGGATGTTTCGGTGGATTTATTAGTTTCTTGATTGAGGTTACAATACATTACAGTGTTGGACTTAAGCTCTGGAATATTTTGGAAGCTTTTCTTAGGTCATTCTAGTAAATGTGAAGGTGCAAATTCAGAAATAAATAGGACGGCACGTTATAGCATGAATCGAGTATTGCTAAAATTTTTATTACTAGAGTTGTATAAATTGTCAGTTGTATTGAATCCTTTTCAAACCTGTAGGAACTTGTTAATTGGTTTTTTGAGCAATTTATACGATCTCTATACGTGTAATCTAAGCTGATAATTTGCTTTACTAAAACTGAAATAAAATTAGGAAAGCAATTACCAACTTTCAATTTTTAGACCGGTTTGAGCATACACAACGTTTCCATCTCCACACTCACAGGTGGTACTTCACTTTTATTTGACAAGCTCCCCTTCGGGGTATTTGACCTTTTAGTCTGATTTTGATTTTGACTTTGTTTAATTTTGTCAATTAAATTCCAAACTTCAGATATCCCCAGTATGGTTAGACAGAGTGTAGCTAGGATTATTAAAACTGCAGCATACAAG
The DNA here is from genome assembly GCA_034695205.1 of Dicyrtoma fusca. NCBI lineage: Eukaryota > Metazoa > Arthropoda > Collembola > Symphypleona > Dicyrtomidae > Dicyrtoma > Dicyrtoma fusca. The sequence goes on along the minus strand of JAQFZC010004177.1, from coordinate 16,050 downwards.
GGTAAAGCTACTAGGACGCTAAAATTCCCAGTCCAGCAGATAATACAGTAAAATGTCCACAATCTCAAAAGTTCTATTCGCTTCTGAAAATAGAATGCAAGTGGATTGTTATAGTTATAAACCTTTTTAATTGTTATGTACATAACACAAAAGAGCTAAAAAAAGTTTTTATTTACGTACAACTTACCTAACTACAATATTATGTAATTAAAAATTCAATTTAAAAAAAAACAATTTTCAAGCCAACTCACATCCTTGACACCATAGTATAAAATAAGTCCAAATACGAGGCCGAGAGAGCCCGCGATCAAGCTTGAGGTCACCAGAATGTGAAGTACTTGTAAAGCAGAATAAGTATACACACATTTTACAAAGTTGTTTTTTTACAAAAATACAATTTGCATTTAAAATCAACTGCATAATATCAGTATTATCGTAAGAACCGTACTGATTAATTCGTAACTCTTGGTATCCCAAAATATCGGGATATTGAGCAATTGAAAACACAGTCAGCATCCAAGTCAGGAGTGTTATTATAGTATGGGACACCTTTTTTTCAAAAAAGTGAAACACATTTTCAAACTTTTTAATGCAGCGCAGGATGTATACAAATAAACTTGAACTAATCATTTAAATGAAAAAAATGATCAAAACTTACAAAATATCTCAGCAAATCAATGCAAAAATGCACTCTTGGAGTGTGAGCAGCAATCATGTAAGTCATTTTAGTATCAAAAACTTCAAAACTAATTAGTGTGGAAGTTATGCTCACTGAGGACTTTGCTTTATAGGTTTTACTTCTACTGAATGCGGATTCAGCTACTCAAGTAAGTCCTAAATAACTCATTAACCTATTCGAAACTGGCAAACCATAGAAAGCATGCTTTACAAAAGTCTTTAATTCTATAAATTATCTTTTCCAAAACGGTCAAAACTAGTAAAATACACTTTTCCAAAACGGTCAAAACTAGTAAATGACACTTTTCCAAAACGGTCAAAACTAGTAAAATACACTTTTTCAAAAAGGTCAAAACTAGTAAACAACACTTTTTCAAAAAGGTCAAAACTAGTGAGCAACACTTTTTCAAAACGGTCAAAACTAGTAAAATACACTTTTTCAAAAAGGTCAAAACTAGTAAATGACACTTTTAAAAGGACAGAAAAGTAGAAATTACCGTTTTCAAATGGTCAAAACTAGAAATTATTCTTTTTCAAAAACATTCAAAACTAAGTATATTACCGTTTCCAGAAGGTTTCCTAACTAGGTAAACTGGTCCTTCTGAAACTATCTGTGCTATGATCAATGGGAAGATTGAAAAGGGACTAACAATGAGTTCACAGTCTGCGGTGTGAACAACACATCTGCTTTCCAAAAAATAGAAAAACATGGTTCGAATTTCGAAGACATGCATAGAAGGGATGCCCTGATGCCCTGATTTACTGTTGCTTCCTGACCCTGCACGTACCTACCTAGACATATGTAGGTACCTACATACCTATATACATATGTATAGTACATACATAGTTGGTAGTAGCAACTGCTGTATGAGTGTATGGGTTTGACAAAAACAGTTATCTACACTTGATTGTTACAGGGCTTCATATATAGTGGACAAAAGGACTAACAATAAGCCCAAATAGTTGTAATTATATGACTGTGGACAAGGACAGCAGGTCAAGGACTTTCAAATGAGGTTTAAGCTGGAGAAGGAAGAGGGGACGAAGTACATACCTGATGGAATGGATAAGAATATTCATGGATGCACATTGTTTTTGAAATGTTTACGTTATTTATGTAAATGTCTAGTTTACTAGCTACAGACTTTATCTATCTCATTTCAATTATTTTTATTTAGGGATACATTTTGTTTACAAAACTGGATCTATTCGATGGGATGATATCCTACAGTTAGAAAATTAATCTGTTATAGGTTTCTGTAGTGTGAAGTGAAGGAAATTTTTCGAAACTATAGCTACATCTCTCTATACATGCCACTACACTTTGAAGCTTTTCTTTTTACATACAGTCGCCTGGTAAAGTTGACCAACAGTATTGGTATAGTCTAGTCGTCTAGTCTAGTCAAAACGGATAGCCGCAAAATCTATCCTAGTCTAGGCACCTAGCCCTATCCCTTACCATGAGTAGTGTTTACAGCCTAGTCATTTTTTTTAGTCTTATTGCTATTCTTCTATTAGAATTTAATACCAAATATTGTCTGTATAGGTCGTTTCATAAACTTAAAATTAGTAAGGTGATATTATTAATGGTGCCTATTAAGCGATCATGTGATTTACTGATTGTTTTCGATTGAGTCTCAGCAGTAGCAATTGCAGCAAAAGATGCAAATGTAGCAGATGAGCTCTTTGACACTCTCTCATATAGACTGTAGCGAATACAATAGAAAATAATCAGTATCCCAACGACCCCTTCCACGATCAACAGACACAACAGTTACCGTCTCTCTGATCTGGCGCTCTCAATTTCTCCTTTATTAGCTCTGGACTGGAAATAAAGGCACAAAATCAACACAAAGTCCATCCCTTCAGAACAGGCTGAAATTATTTCTCTTGTGTCATTAGTTCAAATGCTACAGCTAGAAACAAACTTTGCTATCTAAACTGACAAATTCACTATGTATGTGCACAGTACAGTTGCCCGTGGCCAGTAAGCTAATCTCATTTTGACCCACATTCAACTAGCTGAAGATCATCTCACTACAAACGAATGCACACGCCAGAATGATTTCCTGTTTACTGGTGTTCTATAATAATGTGTAGAACATCACACAAAGACGGAAAAACATTACAGATAGCTTAAATTACCATGAGCTAATCGATTGATTCTGACTCATTTATCATTATTATTATGCATAGGCATTTTAGGTACTTCATCGACTTCATGTATTTAACTGGCAATACGTGCATATTATAGACCTCATTTTATCATTGCTGACGACGGTTGGCTAGATTGACCAGTGAGAGCTCAATTTATACAGGAGGTAGCCTAGGTATGTACATATTAAACTTATTTCTATTTTATCACATTATTTTTCAACTGTTATTGTAAATACAAAACTATAAGTATGTATATAAAATATTTACCAAGGTTTATAGACTTTACATTAATCCAGTAATGCATTTCAATTTCATTTCAAGGCATCATAAAAACAACACATACATAATATATACTCTTCTATTGTATTGAGTACTGCACTCGTTGCATCTTAAGCTTTTCGCTGTTATTGAAATATAATTAGGTACTACATATAGCTTAAGAAGCAAAAATGGGTGGCAGGGCACGCGAAAAGGCTGAGTTGCAAAATAAATAATATTCTTGCATTTTACAATGATTAACTTAATTTGCATACGTGCTTCAGCAAAATGCAAAATGTTCTACTTTAAAACTAAATGTAAAAGGAAACATTTTACTAGTAATTGCATCACCAGCATGCTCTAGAGAAGCCCCAAAAGGTCTTAATAACAGTAGTAGCGGGTTGTAACGGCCATGGCCAAAAATCAACTTGAAGAATAAATAAAATAAAAAATAACATTAGTATCTATAACTATGAAAGGGATATGCAATACAATTTTTACGATTTTGTGCAAGGCTGCAAAACGCGCTTTTTAGACAGTGAAACAGTTTTATTGTTACGTCCCAAACTAACATGGTTTGTTACGGCAACATATACTTAAAAGTAAGACGTTTTGCTTCTAAAATTAATGAAAAACAGTTGTCATGTTTTGCTTCTTAAGTTAGCCCCATTATGCACTATAATGAATACTTGTCATCGAAATTGCGGTATAGGCACACAGGCACACTTCAGTGCACATAATGCTTCATTAAAGCACTTAGGTATTTACTTTGCCTTTGACGATGTCTAATGCCAGTTGACTTTGAAATAACAAACTTACAATTTAATATTTGTATTGCATAACTTGAGTTGATTGTGCTATGGAAGCCAACAGTCGAGCTGCCAGTGACATTCAATGATAGAATACTGGAACAGTTATGCAGAATAATATGAATTGAAAATATGACAGTTGCTTTGACACCATTTTTTCTATTAGTGAAATCGAAGTACGATATGTACGATTATCCTACAAAACCGAACTTCACAATTTCTAGTGTCAAGTCTCTTTCGAACTATAGTCCGAAATGGCTATATAAATCGTGTAATAATATTTTAGAATGGCATTCCATAAATTAACTTGTACAGAGAAATTAATTCACAGGTACATGATTAAAGTTAACCACGTGCACAGTAATATTAGAACTTTTAAAGCAATATTGTTATTTCTTTTATTACGATTTACAGTTGTAAGGCAATACGAATGGTAATACTTTTTTTTACAAACAATTATGGACTGGGAAAGAAATCTCATATATAATTGAATCATGTATTAGATTACGTATATGCTAAAATAATTTCACATTACAATGCATACCGAATTACAATTAAGTATCTATCGCAACAAAAAATGTAATAATAAATTCATTAGGTATTATTAGCACTTTTAGTCCTTATTTAGTAAACTGCTCATGCCCATTATTGCACATCACAAAGTAATAAAATACTCCTCTATTTAACCTCCTCAGCTTTCTCTGATAAAAGTGCAACCAAAATGGCAGTAGTTTCAGACTAACTTTCCCCTAAAAAATTATAATGCAGTACAAAAAAGATTTCATAGATAACTTAGAAAAGGTATACTAATTTATGCGCTACTATAAAACAAGTAGAAAGTAGAATGAAACAGAAATTTATACTGTGTTACTAGTTAGTAAACTAAACATGCAAATTCAAGAAAAAAAGCGACCATAAATGCTGAGATCTGAAAATTAAAGGCAATTTTTGTAAAATTGCAAAACAGTAAAAAAAAAAAAGCGTAGCTGTCGCCCTCCTAACTATATTGAACTTCGTCAGCAGTTGCAATATCCTAAAGAAAACCCTGTAAGAACTTAAATACAACGAGAACGGCTAGACTAATAACTGTACCCTCAAACACTTTTTACCACTTTTACCCAATGTTGACATAATTTTTTAAAGATGCACTTCTAATTATACATTATACGAATTTGCAATAAGATTAAAAAAAGGTATTACAAAGTGGACGGTAAGTCAATAATAAAATTAAGTTTACAATTTACAATCACAAACTACACTAAACGCGAATACGTGATTCACATATGGTAACTACATTAACTGTACATCTACAAAAGCAGAAAATGCGTTGATTGTTTATAATTATTATTGTAAGATTAGTTAGTTCATTGTTTTCTGTTAATTCTGTTTGGGTTCAGCCTTTAAGAAAAACACTTGCAGCATAGAATACAGCAAACGAGCTCTTTGACACACTCGCAGAGGCAGTAGCCGATGCAGCACATCAGAATGAAGAATGCAACGAAGGCGCCGACTGCCAGCAGAACAATCTCGGTCACAGTCAACTTTGGCTTATTCCTGCGAAATGAAACGATTTGATAAAAACATGTTAACATTACAAAATACTCCTCACAAACAAAAGCACAATAAATAATGTATGTAGTTAATGTGCTTCAGACAAATACACACAGTGTGTAGTTAATAATAAAGGAATGATTAATTAAACTTGGGTTTTACAAGTAAATATTTAGCAGTTATATACATGTTGTACGTAGCAGTAAATTTAGTAATAAATTATACATACTGACCACAGAATTAATAGCTAATTAAAGTTTACATTGACTTACTTATCTTCCTCCTTAAAAGAAAAAGTATTTTTGAATCTCTGCCAGAAATCAGTAGCAGTATTCTTGGCATCTTCGACGGAGCCAGGCAGCTCTATTTTAGTATTATCAATCGGACTAGCATCCACTAGAGATTTCGGCCCAACTCCAAAACTCACGAGCAGCACAGTCAGGGTCAACAAAATAAATTTCGGCCTAAGAAATTGATTCATTCTGACTAGCTTCAACATTTTGAACTTTCCAAATTACTGTTTATTGTCTGAAAATTGTATCTTGAATATGTTCCTCTTCAGGATTGACACGATAGACTGATCTACAAACTGAAAGAACATTACAAATTAATAGCACCATAACACATTATACATTAACTAGAAACTATCACGCGTAATTACCTAATTTTCATTATCGATATCGTTTATGTAATTAGTTCAAGTTCAAGGTTCATTTGTCAATTGTAGGAAATTCCACAACACGCAATATTAAAATTATAGAAACTACACATTCAACATTACTGAATCTGCACTACAGACACCGCACTAGAAACTTACGCAAAGCCTTTGACTGTGACTGACAACTGACTAGTAAATTTAAAAATACCACAGCATTCGCAACAGTTGACAGTATTTTTTAAATAGGTTAAAATAAGCAAAATAAATCTGAACACTAACCTCTTGTTGCTGCCAACTGTCACCTACTGACACAGATGACGGAGAATACAGATGACAGACCAAAAATCCTACTTGCAACTTGCAACGAAGCTATTGGAGCTAGAAAGTAAAATGACTGTAAATAAATACAAACACAGCGTTCAATGTTCAATCAATTGTTGTAAGAGTTCTAAGAGACTTATTGTTAGTATATTGTTAATTGTAATTATATTCGGTAAAACAAATCGTGTAATAACTCACCAACTAGTAAATCAATACTGACGCTTAAAATGGAAATGAAACTCGACTGAATTGCCACCACTTTTACCACCAACGACGAACAACAATCAACTTACCTAAATAAATAATAGCTAAATGTGACACACTCTCAATTACAAGGAAACCTATTAAACCGCAAAGTAAACGGCTAAATAATGGCATTTAACATTGTGTGCTTCTAAATTCTAATCCCAGCCGATTTTATTTTTATCTAACTAGGTAGTAGTGGTGGATGTCAAAGTAAGGCGAATACACAATTCCATTACGTCATGAAGTATGTACTTGGAACTTGGAACTCATTTATTATTCTTTAGAATATTAAAGTTGAGCTTATGTTTGTACTATTTTGTTAGGTCTTTCCTGTAATAATAATGTAGCTAGTTCCTAGATAGTGAGTGTATACCTGGCTGTAGTTTAGTTTGTCTTTTATCTAATGTTGAATGTCTATTTTATTATCGTTCATAAATAGTGTCAATATTTGCTTGACAATTCCTCGTCTGTCTACTTAGAATCTAAAAAGCACTGAATATTGGCGGCTCTACAGTTACGTCATCCAATGTGTTCCAAATGAGCAGTTTTTTACAGTTTTTTTTGTGCACTTTACTCTCCTTTTAGTCCTTTTGCCTTTCAAGTTTCAATTTTGAAGGCTCAAGGAGAAACTAAGTAGTAAGAACGGAAACCAAATCAATGAATTTAAATATTTTAACATGGGAGCTCTAGAGCTCCTTTTACCACGCAGTAACTTTCCCTCGAGAATTCTGTTCAAATTACAGTCAATAAAGATTGATTTTGCTCGTAATAAGTACAATTTTTAATTATTGCAAATTGTAACCAAGGTAATTACCTAGTATGTACGATTCATTAAAAAATAATTGTTTAAGCTTTTTATGTAAGGTACTTATAGTTTATTGTGAGAATGTGCAAGGTACATAATATACTGTTTCCTTACGATTAGCATTACAAAAAAATACTGAATTGGCAGTAAATTTTGGAAATAAAATGATTCATTTGTTTGGATTTGCGCAAAATATGATCTCATTGATTTATTGCACGCAGTAATTTCATCACAGGAATTATGTATTATGGTTTTGGAGTGAGCATTTGTTTTGATTAATTATATTGCAAATTAATTATTACAGGTAAATTACACTCTCTCGAGTAGTAGAGCGATTCCTTGACCACCTCCGATGCAGGCGGAGCCGATTCCGAAATTAGCATTTCGTCGTCGAAGCTCATGGACGAGATGGGAAGTAATTCTGGATCCGGATGCACCCAAAGGATGACCCATGGCAACTGCACCCCCGTTTACGTTCAATTTGGCAGAGTCAATCTGCAATTCCTTTTGGCAAGCTAGGGTTTGGGGGGCAAATGCTTCGTTGATCTGAAATGCAAAAATATTGTTTGTATTTATTATTATTGCAAGGGCTGATGGTCCAACACCATTCAATAGAATTATTACCATATATTTTGTCATACGATTTAAGTAATACCTAATTATTAATGTAGGTATACATGATTTAGCTTTAGTATTAATACTGGAATCTCAAATGATATTTGGCAATAATGTTAGGTTGATTTTTAGTATTACCTCAATAAGGTCAATATCAGCCAAAGACTTGCCGGAAAGCTTTAGTACTTTCTGAATAGCGGGAACTGGGCCGATGCCCATAATAGTGGGATCAACTCCCGCAATACCATAGCCAACGAGGCGAGCAAGTGGAGTTAAATTAAATTCCTTTACTGCATCTTCACTCGCTAGAATCACTGCACCAGCTCCGTCATTTATGCCCTAGAAACACAATTTAAATTATTATAAATTAATATTAGGTAAGTAATTAACAAAATATACATAACTGTATTACCCACATATTATATGTAGCTATAATAGTTGCACCCACAGGGGCTTTGGAAAATCTATACCTTAATATCACTTACAAATTTTCAATAAAAAGGCTAATCACAGTTTGTACATATTTGATTAATTTGAAGCAGGTGACATTATAACATTCAGTATCTTTTCTAAGTCGAAAGAAATGAATAAATTCCCATAAATACATATGTGTGGAATTTTTATATTAAAGCAACTTCGAAGGTGGAACCAAAAGCTTAAAAAACGTTTTTTTTTACAATTTATGTTATTTACCCTATGACAGTTATTGTTGTTACCCCCAGAAAATGTAAATAGTTATATTTTATGTGTTTAGTTTTTTATAGATTTCTAAACACATTAACGTAAAAATAACATTCTTGCAAGGTAAACATTATGACGCATACTGTTAGCAACCCACAAACTGTTAGCAGGATATTTACATTTCCAACAGGGAAAAAAGAACTGTTTACGGTTTGTACAAACATTACAATTGAATACCGGTTTCGTAACCCAATATATATGTAAGTACTTAGATCCTTACACTGGCATTTCCTGCAGTGACGGTGCCGTTCTTTTTGAATACAGATGGTAACTTGGCCAGAGCTTCGATGGTAGTTTGTGGTCTTGGGTGCTCGTCTACCGAAACTTCCACTTGTTGCCTCTTTACGGTAACTCCGACGGGTGCAATCTCAGCGGTGAAATATCCGTTCTCTTGAGCATTCTTCCACCTGTAATTTCGAGAAATTAATACAGTTCCAGTAATTGTTCGTCTTTAAAAGTCAGTACTACTACGGATATGTAAGTATAGCTCGCCACTTGAATAAAACTCACCGAAATCGAAGAAAATATATACATTTGTTGTTGTTGTATTACCTCTGGAGGGACTGGTAGGCAAAGTTATCAGCCTCTTCTCTTGTAATACCGTATTTCTCTGCCAAATTTTCAGCTGTTTGACCCATTGAAGTTTTGCAGTGAGTGTCTACGGATGAAGACCATAAGTGATCTTCTAACTATTTACGTAGAGCAATAAAACATAAATTGAATGATCTTATACTTAATTAAAATGACTTTAATCAAATGGAACTGAATTAAATGCTCTTTAATTTACATAGCTTTTAAAAATTAGTGTATGCATTTTTAATCAGTATATTATTTTATTAGCTTACTGTGTGTGCTTGTCCCAGTTTGGTTCCAAAGCGGATATTTCGAACATAGAAAGGTGCCTGGCTCATGCTTTCCGTTCCAGCGGTGAGCACAACTTTGGAGTCACCCATTAAAATGTCCTAAAACATAAAAATAATAATACAAAATAATTATATACTTACATAGCTTAAACAAAAATGCTTAATTCATAATTACTTCTAGCAAAAGTATTTGTTACTTCCTTTTTTACGGTGGTCAGACAGGATTTTTTAGGGTAGTTTCTAATTAATTAATTACTTTAATGTTAAACTGATGATGTACATACATGAGCTCCATTGATAATCGCTTGAAATCCTGAGCCACACAGCCGATTAATCGTCAAGGCAGTTTTATCCTGTTGAACTCCAAGACGAAGGCTCAGATGCCTAGAAATGTAGGCTCCGTCCGTGGATGAAGACTGGACAAGAATAAAAATACAAAATAACAATTTAACATTAAAAATTATACATAATTATGACATAGATGATTAGTTGGTACAGTTCTGAACATACACTAATAACATTTCCGACCACGACAGAGTCGATCAAACTAGGGTCCACATTTCCAGCGGTCAACGCTGCTTTAGATGCAACTTCAGCCAAATCAATTGAAGTCTTTCCGGCGAATTTCCCACCGAAACCACCGAAGGGAGTCCGCTTTGCAGCCACAATAAAAATACCTACAAACCAAAAAATCAGCAATTAGCACAGTTGACAGTCAATAATTGCCAGTCAACAGTTGATAGTATATAAAATAATATTTTGACAAGTTAATCATTATTGTATTGTATAAAACCTTCGTACCTTTCGTTAAACCTGACATTTTGTAAGTAAATACTTTTAGTATTTATTGTCACTGTGAATGAAATTATGAATTAAGACCCCAACTGATGTTTGTAGTAGCTAGTGGTTATGCACTGAAATCCAAACCTGTACTAAATCAAATAAAATCGATTATTTCATACACGATAATGTTTAATGATTTATTACAGTTGAAAGGATTGACAACTATGTATTGTTAATTAATCGCACGAGCCGGTCTCAAAGTTCAAGTTTCTATTTTTTGCGTGTATACATAGATACCTATTGGGGGTCCAAACTCCAATTCTAACTTCAAACCAGCACTTCTGACAGCAACAGTGCTGGACAAATAGCAGAATAAAGATCTCTAATGTTGAATGTCTACTAACATAATTATTATACACACTTGTATTTGGGAAGTTAAATAACACTGGCAACTGTACTGTGTGGATGCAGAGTTACACAAGTTGCTCGCCAGCTCTGTGTTCTGTAAGTATGATGTGGAATAGAAGTGTTTATGATGAGACTTGAGATTCCTCAAGGTCATCCCTATCTCCTTTTTTTTGTGTACTGACGAACATATGACCAAATAATAATATATTTTTGCTACCTATGTAATTATTGAATTGAAATAGGCACCCACTTTAGTCTAGTCACTGTGGATTTAATCGTTCCTGTTTGTTTCATTGTTAGACTAGGCTTAAATGATTATTAATTAATGTACAAAATAAATTCAAAATAAATATTTTATTTCCTTTGGGCGATTTGGCCTCAGCCCATACAGCATTAAAATTAGATTAGCTGACAACTATTAAACTAAATTAACACTTAATGACATGATTTAATTACAAATTATGTAATTATCTAGTTTATTTAGTTCAAAACAGAATAAAGAGTAATAAATTACACGCTGGATTTCCACGAAGGTTTGACTTTGCATTTGTGTAGGAAATACATATCTAACAGTTGACAGGACAGTCAAAAAACATTTAACTTTGTCGTAAATACGCTCAACATTGTAAATTATCCCGAATTAAGCCAAAAACCAACGATGATAAGGATTATGAATGCAGAAATTAAACTTGCAATAATCATAGTTCTCGTATTATCCCAAAAATACTTTCGTTTAATTCTTCTCGATCGCTGTCCGAATTGCGTCGCCCCTTCTGACAGTGACTTTCCCCTCTCGTCAATATCCGTTAGTTTGTCATCTCTTTCCAGAATCTTCCCCACAGTGATCCGCATTTCTCCGATTACATCCGCAACTTGAGCCTGGACTTTTTCAATCTTTTTCTGAGAGTCATTATTATCTCGCAATTGAGGCCCTTTAAATATCACATCTGTATCTTGAGCTACGTCAGCGGCTGGAGAAGTGACCGTTGCCGTTACCGTTACCGTTGACCCAGAAGCTGTAGCTGGGATGGAGCTGTCAAGTCGATTTTCAGACATTTTGGTCACAATTTGAAATCTATTTCGCTTAAAAATCACAAAATATACACCTAGTATAATTAGAGAGATTAGGTGTTTGAGAATGTCGCAGTGTTTGGAAACAAAACAGTACATTCGTAATTTTATTATTATTATTTTTTTTTACTATTTTGTAGCCTTATTTTTTTCTACAGGCAGAAGTGTCGAACCGTCGTTTAAACTGAAAATATTATTTCCTGTCACTGGCCCTACTGGCAATATTTGCTCTGTGCTGACTATGAGTCATAATATTTGCTGGCAGGTAGCTTAATTCCCCGGTAAGTAAATATTATTATCGATTTTGTGTATATACAAGTGTTCAGAACGATGTTACGGTTTTAATAATATTTAATTTAAAGGAAAGTAGAAAATATTCAAGTATGTACCAGTACACTCACACGCGCTTCTGGTTTCTGGATGCTCTATTATTCATGTAACAAGTGGCAATGTTTGTAGAAGGTGGTTGGTTGTATGTTTAAATTCATGTTATGCTGGAGATATTTGTATAGCAATAGGACTGTACTTACATACCTCCATCCATTAAAATAATGATGAATGTAATACTGACATGCAAAAGGTGTTCAGTTCAGTTTCTAAAGTCTAAAAGCATATCAAATGATATTTAAAATTGGCGTATGTTGTATGTAACAAGATGTGTCCAGGTGTAGAAACATACATAATTGCATACATGTTCTACTAAAATAAGTTTAACCTTTTTGAAACGGTAATATGCGTCTAGTTTTACATCTTTTTGAAAAAGGTGATTTCTAGTTTTAGTCTTTTTAAAGCGTACGTTATTATAGTTTTGACCTTTTTAAAAGTGCTATTTTCTAGTTTTGACCTTCCAGAAAATGTTATTTTCTAGTTTTGACCTTTTTGAAAGTGTCATTTTCTAGTTTTGACCTTTTAGAAAATATAATTTTCTTGTTTTGCATATTTTGAAAATAGTAATTTCTTTTTTTGAAAGTATAATTTACTAGTTTCGACATTTAAAATAATGATAATTTCTAGTTTTGATAGTTTTTGAGTCTTAATTTGTAGACTAAACCGGGCCACTTTTATAAAGAAGCATTCCTTCCATGGTTTTCCAGTTCCGAATAGGTTAAAGAAAAGTTTACCTAATTCCTGAGCAAATGGAATTTAGCTCACGTCTTTGATTTGCTAATAATTATGTAAGAAAAATCGATTAATTGATAATCAATGCCGATTTTATTTGAATTTTTACAATTTGCGGTGAATTAATTTTGAATTTTAATAATTTTATTATCATTTCTTGGCCCTGATGACCCATTGAATTACTGAGGGGGATGGACGTTCTGGACGTAGAAGGAGTAGCCGCCGTCATAGTCCTTCATGTTGCCTGGGGGGTCGTAGAGGCAGGCGGCGACGGTGTTTCCAGCTTGGGAGCTCACACCACAGCCAACCTTGACGCTGGCGTCCCAGACGGTTTGCGTAAAGTGACCGGTCACACCCTGGGAGTTGCCGGGGTCATTGTAGTTGTAACCGTTGTTCTCGTCATACCAACTCTGGATGGCGTCGGCCATGGCCTCCGTTGCTGCGGGTGCGTCGCCACTGGTCCAGGCCTTGTACAGATTCTCGCCTTTTTTCAACTCATGAGCACACTTGTGGTCGATCTTGTCTCTGGCTAAGTAGTCAGCAGCACAGCCCTCCGCCAGACGGTTCAACTGTCACACAAAATTCAATTTTATACAAACTGTGACCTACTTTCATTATACACGTGGCATGGTTCAAGTAGGTAGTTAATTTTTTGGTCTGTATAATTAATTATTATGATTAAAAAACTTACCTCGGCGTCAAGACTGATGGCCTGAGAACCATGTTTGGCACGGAGCTCATTGTGTCGGTCTTCACTGACTTGTTGATAATCTGTAATATAAATATGCGTCGAAATTTCATGAACATATTCGAAACTGGAAAATCCATGGAAGGAATGCTTCTTTATAAAAGTGGTTTAGTCTACAAATTAAGACTCAGAATCGTCAAAATTAGAAATTACTATTTTTTTAAATGTCAAAACTAGTGAATTACACTTTCAAAAAGATCAAAAAAGAGAATAAAAAGAAATTATTGTTTTCAAAAACATGCAAAACTTGCAGGTAACATTTTCTAAAAGGTCAAAACTAGAAAATGACATTTTCTAAAAGGTCAAAACTAGAAAATGGCATTTTCTAAAAGGTCAAAACTAGAAAATGACATTTTCTAAAAGGTCAAACCTAGAAAGTGACATTTTCTAAAAGGTCAAAACTAGAAAGTGACATTTTCTAAAAGGTCAAAACTAGAAAATAACACTTTCAAAAAGGTCAAAACTAATAACTCACACTTTAAAAAGACCAAAATCGTTTTCAAAAAGATGTAAAACTAGACATAGCACAGTTTCGAAAAGGTTAAATTATTAGTATTTCAAAAAAATTCTCGAGTTAAAAAACGTGTTTTTAGTTATACTTAAGTTAGACTAGTATTAAAGTAAAAGCCCGATATTTATTTTGAAAAATGACAAAATTTATACCTTCTACAGCAGCGCAGATGGAGGCCAATGCAACAACGGCAAAGACAACGACGGCGATTTTGGAGTTCATGGTGTTGAGCGTGAATTTTTGTAAAAATTCAAAACGAGTCAAGCTGTAAAGTCCTAAGACTGAAATGTAACGAACCTATCCACCCCCATATGGGGTATTTATATGGTTACAAATTTCCATTTCACCATCTTGTAAAAAGGCAGATACGCCAGACTTTATTGAATTAATCATACCGATTAAAATCCAATAATAAAATTAATTTTATTAACACGTGCCAAACACCGCAACACAGTTGGTTGCCAACAATTATTGGAACATCCTTACAAATTATTAAAGCCTAAAATAAGTGAGCTAGGGGGAAGAAATTTTGGCATAATTTTATAATATTTTATTTTTTTGCGGTTTCTAGCACCAGCACCCCACCAGCTTTTCCAGATGGTTCCCAAATTAACTAACAGCAAGCGATCTGGTAATTTCTGTAATCGCACAATTATCTCTTAATTACATTCCGAAGCACACCGACAGTGACCCAAAATTGTAAGATCCGTGAGTGTTCGATGGCCCGAGTTTTAAGACGCAATTTCGGTTTTTTAATTTATTTACACTACAGAAACGAGGGCACGGTGGTTTCAAAGTACCTAATTTGGTTCCATCTTTCATTAATTAGTTTGAGCTAACAGAGAAGTAGGCTGCCGACTGGAGAGAAGCGTCTGAATTAATTAAATGAATTATTAGTAAATTAGGATAGCGACACCGTCTGGTTCAATTATATTAATTTGAAGGTTGAATTTAAATTAAATTTATTCCAAGTTTACAATTTCGAATGGAAAAGTTGGTAAGAAATAATTTTAATTTGGAAGATTCATTGCCTGTGAGCACCGAAATTATGGAAAAGATTATGTAATTAGCTCGTTGGTGGCTTGACGTTCGTCTTGTAGTACTCGTAGCCACCTGTGCCACCTTGCATGTTCCCTGGGGGGTCGTAGAGACAGCAGGCCACAGTGCGATCTTGGACAGTCTTCACTCCACAGCCAATCTTCGTACTGGCGTTCCAAACGAGTTGAGTGAAATGTCCAGTGACCCCAGTGGATTGGGCGGGGTCATTGTAATTGTAACCTTTGACCTCGGCGTACCAACTGGTAATAGCGTCATCCATGGCTTTGGTTGCCAAAGGGGCAGCCCCACTCGTCCAGTAAATGTACAGATTCTCCCCTTTTTTTAAGTTCTTGGCACACAGATGGTCAATCGTGTTTCGCTGGGCATAATCCTGGGCACAGGCCTCAGCCTGCTGGTTCAACTGTAAGTAATAGTAATACCATTTAAATATGTATCATTATGGAAGGGTGATATGAGGGTGCTTACAATTAGTAGTAAAATTGCTATTGACACTTTTTAAAAATGTGTGAAGATGACATTTTACAATTTCCGACAATAGTAAACTGCTGTTTACGCCTTTCAAAAATGGTTAAATCTGCTACTGACACTTGTACCAAATGTATGAAAGTGGTATTAGCATTTTTCGAAAATCGTAAAATTGCTATTTTTG
>JAQFZC010004176.1:0-16756 GCA_034695205.1 Dicyrtoma fusca | reverse complement strand
ATTGGCTATATAAGCAATAATGTAATAAACACAAATCAATCGACTGTTATGATTGATAGCATTCACATCTCTCAATTAATTCTCTCGACCCGTTTATACTTTTGCCCTAGCACAAGTTACTAGTTGACGTCGCTAGTTAACTTCAATTGCTACCCAGTTAAAGTATTTACTAGGCACGAACCCTCAATCTCGACCTTAACACGTTATCGCACTTTTGACTCTTTTTCGAATTTTCATTTTAATTTTATTTTGATTTTTCGAATTTCCGAGCTACAATTTACAATTTACAAGTTCAAATTTATAGTTAACAATTCGTTTTGATTTTCTATAAAAGACAAGTTGACACGTTGGTATTTCCTTTGCGTAAGTACATAGGTACTCTTCACTCTCACAGCACATTCCAATCTTGGGAGTGACTAGCTCGCACAATCACAGGAAACTGTAACAATAAACAATTACAAACATTACAATTCAAGTTCGATCACAATTACAAGTTCAATTTATTCACATTTATTGTCGATTCACCAGTTTTTCGAACTAATTAATCACTTTGTCTAAATAGACAATGATTCACTATATACGCAGTTTTGAAGTGATAGTTTCTGAGTTTTTCCCTTGATGAATACAATAGCCAAGGCGAAAGAAACCGGAGAAACACCCCCATCCGAAATCGTCTCCAATTACTCTCCTTACGGACAAAAACCTCGGACGCAAGACGCTGAACAATAACAGAACAATCCTTCTACTTCTGCACAATCACGCGTAAGCCAAGTCGATTCAGGCATTTTTGAACGAACTATTGATCACAGTCTCAGTTCAACTCTGCTTGACAACACTTTACAATTAAAACAATTAGAGAAAGACATTGAAGTTCAATTACATAGACTTTCGTAGCCAGAACAAGACTTTTCTAGTTTTGAATTCGTACTCTCTCGAACTCCTTCACCTTTCGAAAGGTTCACACCACCTCCACAAGACGACGAAGGTGGATCATACAATTCCGAGACAGACGACCGTGATCAATCCTATCACGACCGGAGTGACGATTCTGCCAGCAATCATTCTGACGACAATTCCACTCACAATCAAGACAATTCGGACAATTCTTCCGCATCTGGAGACAAATCTGACGACGGTTCAAATCACGACAATCCACCTCCAGGTACCCCACCACACAATTTTACAGGGATTAATCAAACTGTTCCTACTAAGCTTAGAACAATCAAGATCGAGACGGCGGGTTGCGCTCGTCTCAACAAGCCCGAGGACTTTCCCTACTGGAAAAAGTTCATTCTCAATTCCCTGGAAACTGAACAATTGTAGAAGATCCTTGACGCTACCGCTTGGCCCAAGCCAGGAGCCTACACTACACCAGGCGATCCTACCCAAAAGGAACGTGATGCAGAGGCTTACTGGAAACAAGCGAATGGCATTGCCCTGGGTATAATGACTTCCACCATCAACAAAGATCTCTAAAGGCAGTACATTTACGAGACACTAGCTGCAGCTCTTTGGGATGCGATTGGACTACAATTCAACATGGCCAGCCAAACCAACAAGGAAAAGGCGTTCGATGATTTTGCCAATTTGCAGATGACGAACGATGATGGTCTCGATTTCTTACGCAAGCTCCGAGGGTATTTCCAGATTTGCAATTCGTTGGGACGTACAATCACATCCGAAGACTTAATCTCCAAGGCTACAAGAGGTATTCAGTCACCTAAATACCTTCCCTACATCACCACCTGGGACAAGACATGGACTCATCTCATGGAGACACTCACTACATTTGAGTCCCGCACTGAAAAGATAGTGCCCACACACTCAGCCGCCACCAGAATGTTCGCAGCGGTACAAGGCCAACCACACCACAATGACTATGATTCTTCTCAACTGGAGTGGAAACTCGTTCCCAAGAATGGAAATCGAGGTAACAATAATTGGCGTAATAAAAACAATAATAATGGCAATAATAATAACCGTAATAACAATCGCAACAACAACGGAGGCAACCAAGGCAATGGCAATAGTAACGGTAACAACAACAACAATGGCAATGGAATCAAGAGAGACAATCGTCCGAAAACTCCACGAGGTGCCTGTTTTGTCTGTTCATCCATGGACCACAAGAAGCATGACTGCCCACAATGGCAAGCTCGCCAGGCTGCAACCATCGCCGCTGGACGCCCTGCCCGAGGAAAGCAAGCAGTTGACGGTAACAATAACAATAATGCCAACAACAATAATAACAATGCACAGAATAACAATAACAACCAACCGAGCACTATCCAAGCCATGCGAGTGGCAAAAATCACCACCGGCCTTCCAATTATGCCAGCCGACGACGGACTAATTCTCTACCCACAAGAACACATTCGTATTTTCTCTCAATTGGGACTCCCACAAAGAAAATAACGACGATAAGTATCGTCGGTGGTACTGGGATTCTGGAGCCCAATCGCACATGGTAGGCTGCTCTTCTTGGTTTACTTCTATGTACAATCTAAAGAACACCATCACAATTGCCACTTCCAAGGGGGATCATTTCTACTGCACCCAGGCTGGGGACGTAGTACTAGAGGCATGGTCTGAGGGTGAGTGGCGTACTATAGTACTTAAAGATGTTCTTTACTTCAAAGGGGGCTTAAACCTATTTTCACAGCGACGAGTAGTTGCTGATGGATATAGATTCTGGGGCACCAAAGATATAATTAAATTAGAACGCAGCAAATGAGACGTTGTTTATGAGGTAGAAGCCAGCTCCGTGCCAGGGATGCATGTCATGCGATTCCAGCGATCAACAACGCCTAAACAGCGCTCATTTAGAATGAACCAAGAAAAGCCTTCCAATTTTCGTCTGCACGAACAATTAGGCCATGCTAATTTTAAATTTATTAAGGCTACAATTGACAAGAAAACTGTGTTCTACACCGGATCTCTCGAAGACGAGTACCACTGTCACGTGTGTGTGAAGGCAAAAGGGACCTGCCGTCCCTACAAGACCTCCCCTGGAACCAAGGCTACTAAACCAGGAGAACTCATCCACACCGATCTCGTCGACGCAATCGACCCATCCAACCAAGGAAACAAGTACTTTCTAATAATTAAAGACGATTTTACTAATTTTAGAACTGTTCATTTCCTCAAGACAAAGGATGCGGAGACCACTCTGAAATGCATACAAAACACGGTCGCTCTCATGGCCCGACAAGGGTCAGAAGACGGCTACGAGAAAATAAAGGCATGGACTGTCAAAAGGATCAGAAGTGACCAGGGATCAGAATTTGACAACAGAGTGTGGACTGCCTGGACAGAAGGGATAGGAATTCTTCACGAACTCACACCTGTTGCAGCCAAACAATCGAATGGGAAAATAGAAAGGGACGTACGTACCGTCAAGGACATGGCACGTGCAATGCTAATTGAAGCCAGGCTCCCTAACTCTCATTGGAAAGATGCAGTCGCTCACGTTGTCTTCCTACTCAATAAACTACTCAGCTCAACAAACACTACCCAGACCCCTCACGAGATGATTTTTGGTAAAAAGGTAAATATTACCAATTTTAAAATTTTTGGGTGTCCAATGGCAGGCAAGGAGCTGAATCGTAACCTCAAACCCTGGGACCAGCGCACCCGTCTAGGATGGCTTGTGGGCTACAAGACAATTAAGGAAGTCAAGGTTTACGATCCCAAGGCTGAACAATACTTTCTGACTACGCATGCAGTGTTCTTTGAAGACTTAATTCCAGTCAGACCACTACCAGGCGAAGAGGTATATGTACTATTCGAGAAGCAAGATGAACTGGACAATAACCGAAGGGACTTTGTTGACAAAACAAAGATCACCCCAGGTTCCTCCTCTCAACTATCTCGCAATTCAAACTGGAATGACACCCCTCATGACTCCGGAGAGGAGACAGACACAATTTCTCAAATAGGTGATGAAAGTCCTTATGTAATTAATGTTGAATCTGACAATGATGACTTACCAGTTGCAACTCCGTCAACATCAATCCATCCAGTGGACGTTCTCACCATCAATGGAGAACCCAACAGCACAAATACTCTGCAAGAAGAGAAGATCAATCAAGACATCCCCCAGAGGAGCTTCGGGTACAACTGGCACGCCGAAGTGGAGCCAAAACATTCCTTGGACGCTCAAGTTAACACAGACGAAGCTCTGCCCATCAGCTTCCAGGACGAAAATAATTCCCGGCATTCTCAAGTACCTACAAGACAAGAACAGGTAAAAGTTATTGAGGCATTAAGAAATGTATGGACCAAGAGGCATCATGTGACTAGAGGTGGACGACATACACACATCCCAGTTGACTACAATACATATCAACGCATGACTGCAGCCGTACAACTTCCCGATCCCCTCGAAATTCCAAGCACAGAATTAGAGAACCAAGCTGCCCCAATGCAGATAGAGGAAGAAATAGCCGAAGCCAAAATGAATATTAAATTACCCAAGACTTTCAGGGAAGTTACTGAAAGACACGACAATGAAGAATGGGAAGATGCGATGCTCCGAGAAATCTTCTCACTCTTACAATACGAAACCTCGGAAATTGTTAAAAGACCGAATGAACCTATCACAGTTCTAGGAAACAAAGGGTTTATACTAAGAAACCTCCCACTGACGCTCATCCAGATGGCCAGTACAAGGCAAGACTAGTTGCACAGTGATTTAATCAGGTCGAAGGAGTTAATTACTTTGAAATTTATGCCCCTGTAGCTAGATATGAGACCATCCGATCAGTAGCAGCGTCAGCAGCGATCAACAAGCTCACACTCTGGCAACTAGACGTGGAGACGGCCTTTCTCAATAGTTCACTCAAGGAAGATGTGTACATGGAACAACCCATGGGATATTACACGGAAAACAGGAAAGAATATGTTTGCAAGCTCAAGCGGGCATTACACGGCCTGAAACAAGGATCAGCGTACTGGTACGAGGAATTCTGCCGATGTCTCAAGTCAGCAGGATTTTTTCCAAGTTTTTACGATGCTTGCCTTTTTCATCTCACCAAGGACTACACTGACTCGTATGTCATCATGGCAGTGTATGTGGATGATGCCTGGATTGCAGGAAATGACACCGACTTCATGCAAGAAATAGTTGATGTCATCGCAAAACCATACAAGTTAAAGGTAAATAAAAATCCAAAGAAATTCTTAGGCATGGATGTACATGTTTCAGACAAGGGAATTGGACTTTCACAAGAACCCTACATAGCTAAAGTACTTCAACGATTCAGCATGAAAAACTGCGTACCCTCAGCTATACCTATGCTTATCAACGGCACAAGAAAAGCAATAAAGAAGGGTGACAATTCAAAACAATACTTGATTGAAAGAGAATTACGGAAAGACATGGAGGAGCAATTACACCCTTCTGACGTGGACTTCCTGGACCGACACAAGCACCGTCAAGCCCTGGACAATGGAATTCCCTTTCAACAGTTGATAGGATGCCTACTATTCATCGCACGCATCACAAGACCAGACATTGCGTATGCTGTGGCCCGACTTACCAGGTACATGTGTAATTATGAGGCTAAACGTTTTGATGCGGCAAAGGATGTGCTTAGGTACCTACAAGCTACACAGGATCTCGGCCTTTTCTACAGTTGTAAAAGCGACAATTCAGACAATGAATTGACCGTGTATAGCAACTCTGACTGGGCTGGATGTAAACAAACATTCAAGTCAACCTCTGGATTTATAATTACAATAAACGACTTCTCGCTAGCCTGGACCTCAGCTAAGCAGAAGCTCATCGCCCTTTCCTCTTGTGAGGCGGAGACGACTGCAGCCATGGAGGTGGTCAAGATGTTATTCTGGTTGAAAAATGTTGTCGCGGATGCAAAGGCAGTTAAAAGGCTCTCAATTTCCAAGGTATTTATGGACACTCAAAGCGCAATTATTCTCGCTGAAAGCCCTGCATTCCATTCCCGCAGTAGACATGTAGGTATTCGTCAACACTATTTAAGGGCAGCAATAAAATCAAAGTGCATTATTCTTGAACATAAACCTACACATCTATTATCAGCTGACCTTCTTACCAAACCTCTTTCCAAGCCCAATTTCACACCCAAAATAGAACAATTAAAATTAAAATTTATGTGTGACAAGAAGCCAAGACAGAGACCCAATGAGGTAAAACCAGAAGCCGTTCCTCCCAAGAAAACAAGATTTAAACTACCTAAGAATCATGTGGATCCAGAAGCTGCACCCACGGCCACATTCTCAACCCTGGACGATCGACATCCAATTTCATTAGACACAATTTCGTGACGATCATGCAGACCCTTTCAGCTCTCACAAGTTCCTTCATTACTTTCCTCTTATTTACAATGTTCTGCGGAGATAAGCTGGACGAAGGATCCTCAGTCATCTGGAGACGATCCACGAAGCCTGCAGTCATCGGGTACCATTCTGTCAACCTAAAAGTCAAGCTCGTATCTCCTTGCGACCTGTTACCCACAGTTGACCAGCCCAACCAGAAGGAATCAAAATTAATTGAAAAATGCCACGCTCAATATAACGCTTTATTCTTCAAGGAGATTGAGCAAATCTGCCCCAAGAAGAGATTCTCAGTGGCAACAAGAGAGAAACGGTTTGTTTTTACCGCTATCGGCATTTTAATTATTTTTGCAGTTTCCAGTGCTGGACTTGGACTTTCATGGCATATGGACCATCGGACCACTCAGCTCCAGTTGACACAAACAGAAATCAAAAGCACAATTGATGGACTGGAAAAGAAAATGGCTACCCAAAATCAACAGCTAATCACTCAACACAAGGACGTTGCGAAATTGGGAAAAACTTTCAATGACATCGTTACAGACATGACACTCTGGAACGACCAGGTACAAGAAATACAATAATTACTTTCCTATGTTGTGTCAAAATTGAACATTGGGAAAACAATTATTCAAGAAACAAAACGTGCATATGATGCAAGGAGAATGGATTCCCGTTTATTTGATTTCCTTAATATCACCCTCCCATGTGCACCTAACTGTCCTCTCGAGTACGGAGACCCAAGACGATGCTATATGGATAATGATGGTTCTAGAGTATTTTTCGAGTTTTCAGTTCCAATGGTCAACCCAAGTATTACAATACTAGAGGCTGATCCCTTTTTCCTAAAGCTCTCCAAAAAGGACAAGGTATGTAAAGTTAGGTACATAGGCCCACACAATGCACTTCTCTCACCAGGAGACGATTGCCTTTATGCAACGGACCTAGGCATGGAGCCAAGGGGGCTGTTACTTGTCTCTCCAAGTGGGACATGTCAAGATAAGCTCACCTTCAATAATGAAAGCACACAGTTTGAACTGGTCAAATGCACACCAAAACAAATGGTTGATGCTGCTGACTATGTTCAAGTCAAGGCTTACAATAATAAATACCACATCTACTGCCCTGATGTTCCCATCACAATCGGCACCAAGAGAGCAATCATATGTCCCAATAAAGTGTTTCAATTACCATTGACTGACACTTTCACTCTGAACAATATAACCTACAAGGGGGACATGATGGACCTGGTATATAATGACGCCCAGCCGGACCTGATGACCCACAAAATCAAGTGGCATCTCACTCCTCACATTGACTGGGACTCCCCCAAGATGGTGATTCCTCCTTTTATGGAGCAAGACTTTCATCATTGGTTCAAGGACGATTGGGATCCTAAAACCTGGATTCCCTACACTCTAATCACAGTATGTATTACTGTAGCAATTATTTATTACAGGAAATTAATCTATGATTTTCTCATGAGTATCTGGAACAGAAATAACAGGCCAACCATGACAAGAATTACCCGTAGTAGTCAAGAAACTGAGTTGAGTTCGATCTCCCGTGAACAATCTGACCCACTAGTACACAGGACTCCAGACGCATCTACAAGTTCCGGCCCTAGACCTAAATCTTCAAGTGAGAAGTCTCTGTACCATAACCATGTTCCCAGGATGACCAACCAAGGCGATCATAGCAAGAAAATCTCTCCCAGACGGTTAGAACGGAAGAAAACAATTCAGCCATTGTGCAATCTTTCTCTTCAGTCTGAACTCAACGACTCTCTCGACAAATCCGAGACGATAAATGGTGACCAGCACCTTTTTACTTCTACTCTTCTCAAGTACAGAGAACAGGATGAGCAGGAGAAGGCCGATCTACTATATGAAATTGGGATAATGGACTCTGACGGAGATGTGACACCAACGAAGCTGAATTCTGACAAGTCAATCAAATTCACCAAGGCGCACATGCAGCAATTAAATCTCATTTTTCAACACCAGCACAAGATGGAACTTACCAAGCACACAGACCCAGACAACACATTCGCAGGCAGCTCCGGGACATCCGATAAAAATTCGTTCCGTTACAAGCCTAAATAATAATTACTATTTTTTTTCACACAATTTATTTTTGATTAATGATTTAAAAATTATTATTACCTGTAACATGTACTCAGATCAAAGGGGGTATTGAAATGCATATTTCCTCACAGGACTAATCTTCTTACATTTACAGGCATCTCCGATTTCTCAATCACAATTTCTTAATTCACACATTTTATGACTATGTGAAGGTGACAATTTCTCCTTCACAATTCCTAAAATATGAAGCAACGGTATTCTTGTCCTTCTGACACGAATACCAACCACTCATCCGTATTATTGTTATGAGTATTATTAGAATCAGCAATTGGCTATATAAGCAATAATGTAATAAACACAAATCAATCGACTGTTATGATTGATAGCATTCACATCTCTCAATTTATTCTCTCGACCCGTTTATACTTTTGCCTTAGCACAAGTTACTAGTTGACGTCGCTAGTTAACTTCAATTGCTACCCAGTTAAAGTATTCACTAGGCACGCACCCTCAATCTCGACCTTAACATTAATATTCGTGCAAAGAGTGCCCTTGCGATTCCATTATAAATAATCAATGAGTGCCTTTTAATAGGTTTCCTTTGTGTCGGGGAAAAGAAGGAAAAAAGGGCTTGTACATAATATGGTATGTAGTAAGGGAGGCCCAGGTAAAAAAACACCGGGTAAAAAAAACAGCATTGGAAAAACTTAAATACCGTCTTCTGGCTCCAATGATTTTCAAAACTTAAGGCATCAAAAAACGAGCATTAAAAAACAATCTAAATTATGATTTCTAAACAATTTATTCGTTTTTAATAAAAAAATCGCCAAGCTTTTTTTTTAAACAATACGCATGCTCAATTTACTAGTCACAATTTGCATCATCGAAGTGTGGCTGCTGTTCTCTTGCTGTTCAGCTTTAGTCATAGTGTAGACCAGTTTCTGACACAAAACTTGATTTTCTACGCGATAAATTCAAAATTAGTTGCCAAAATAACCTCAAAACCGTTCTTTTTTGGGTTTTTAAAAATGTAATGCTAATAATTTATGTCTGGGTAAAAAGGACAAAACTTTACGGGTAAAACAAACAACCGCAGTTGACACATTTAGCCATAGAAAAAATCTATGGCTCATTAATCTATGGCTAGTTTACCGGTGACTGCTGTTTTTTTTTACCCGGTGACCGTTGTTTTTTTACCCGGTGGCTGCTGTTTTTTTTACCCGGACGTAAAATATTTCAATTATATTGATTTTAAAAAATTTAATAGTAATAATTTTGTAATTGTAACCATTTTCTTTTTCAATTATAAGAATGAGGAGTGTACAAATGGCTTTGTGTCAGTCTCCAACTACCTTCTTTTTCCTTGTTTGATATGCAGAAGGACTCTAATTTTTACCACATACATAGTATACATTGCTTTTTTATATCGGTTTGGTTACCACACCACTAAGCTGTGATGAGCATAAACACACTGTATTACAAAACATTTTATGATTAAGTTGCACTAACTTGTTTTCATAGGCACTTAAATAAACTAACATCTCTAGATCCTTGCTATTCATTACAAATTAACTTTATATTTACAAAGAATATTATTAATATTAAATTTTAAAAATTATAATAGAGTTGAGAAAGTAGGTATAAACGTTTCAACGAAAACTGAAAACCTGCATATACTACTGCTAGAGATGTACTGCTGTGATGTCACCACAGAAAATGCTTCGCCAACTGAAAGAAAATAATATTATCAAAATGTAACTGATGCGACCTTAGTATTCCAATGTATATCTGGGTGAAGATGCAACGGTGTTTCAATGTGAGGTATATGGCATAATTCAGGCTACAGCTAGGCTACTGGAGCTTGGATGTGCTGATTCTATTGTAACCGTATGTAGTGACAGTCAGAGCACGCTGAGGGCTTTGGACAAGTGCGTTGTCAAATCCGGTATTGTGCAGGACTGTCAGTGGAGACTGAACGAGCTGGCCAAGAGAGGTAATCGTATCAGGGTGCTGTGGATTCCGGCACATACTGGCTTTAGAGGCAATGAGGTGGCGGACTGTTTGGCTAAGGCTTCATATGACGGAAGCTGTTGTGTGCAGGAGGGACCTAGACCTCTACTGCCGATTGCTCCTTCACTTGTTCACCTTGCAGTAGCAAGGTGGATGGTAAGGGAGCATGGTTATGCGTGGAATAGGGAGACAAAGTGTGCTCAAGCAAGGATGTGGATAGAGTTCCCTCTCCACGGAAGCCTGTTCCTGATGAAACATCCGAGGCTGGTTCTGAAGTGTTTGGTGGGACTTATTACAGGACACGGGCAGTGGGGGAAGCACTTGCACAGGATTGGACTTGCTGACTCACCTTTATGCTTGGCATGTGGTGAGGAAGCTGATACTCCTGTGCATTTTCTGGCTTGCTGCCCTGTTTAAGTGTTGGTAAGAAATCTCTATCTGGGAAGGTGTACTCTAACCGTGAGTATGTTGAAACAGGCGACGGCAGCTGAACTTGTAGCCTTTTCTAGAGCTACAGGGAGGCTGAAGTAAGCTAGTATGTGTTTGACTAGGGGGAGACCGTAATAGGCCAGTATATTTGGCCTCGACGGCATCCTCTGCTCGCAAGAGCAGGGGAACCCCTCAGGAACTTAATAAAAAAAAATGAGTCAATTAAAATTAGTGTGTTAAAACCCGTCTAATTTGTCGCACCTTGCAAGTAAACACAGTAAATATTGTTTTTCCTAGAAATAATAACAAAGTAGGAAGTTGCCTTTAGAATAACATCTACGACTAAATATTTTTGGCTTGAATCTGGGCGAAGCATGTGGGTATATTTATTTGTCAGCATCTCTACTTCACCCACTGATTCCAAAATTTTTGCATCAAAGTGAGGACACAAAAACTCTTACAAGAGTAGAGAGGAAGCAAAAAGTCCTTTTTGGCTTCTTTCAGTTTGTAACTATAAAGACTGCCTCGACCAAAAGTATCTTGAGCTATATTTAAAACACTTTCCCCTGCGGCAGCACTCCAAAAGTGAACAAGTTGACCAAAATTTATTGTTGTTGCCCCAGCATTACTTCCCCTGAGGTTCCAATGAGTGGGCAAAAGTGACAGAAACTTGCTCAGAGCCGAAACTCCGCCGTACTTTGAATAAATAGAAAGAAACCAATCCCGAACCCAAAATTTGTTTGCACCAGATTGTACTTCTGTCTCATTGTAACCTTTACTTAGTATCCCGTGGGCTTCTTGAAACATCCCTTGTGCCAAGAAGAGATCAAATGAAATCAGTTTAGAAAATTCTCGACGGACATACGGTGTATTATCCTCTGGTTGTTGAGCACTTTTTTGTATCAGGTTGGTGTATTGAATAATCAGGTCATTCTTATTTTCTTGAGTGATGGTTGACCATTTATTGATAGTGGTGCTACCACAGTCAATAGTTGTGTTTTTATTGACAGTGCCCTTCCCCCCAATAAGTGCAGTCTTACATCCCCTGTGTTTGTTTGCATGTAAAACTGTTTTCAAAACCAGATTAGCAGTTTCCTGGACAGTTTCATAGGAGGATTTGGTATGTTGCCAACTTTTTGAAAGAAAGGGAAAGGTCCAATTAGCTGCAATATCTACATCTGAGTCGAAATACACGTTCACATTCGAATCCCAATATTGTTGAAGTAGTAGTTCCATGTGCCCAAATTCAATTTCTTCAACAACGATCGCCTCGAGTTTCTCATAAATGGTTTCATTGCTCATGAATGTTTCATCAGCTGCAATGAAAAACGAAATTCACGTATTACAAATACACGACACATAACCAGATGGAACATATAATAAAATTATGATGGCCAACCTTTATACATGACCAATGGAAAATCAAGCGAAGCTTCATGGATTTCAGTTTCGTCTTTGGTAGTCAATATACCTGCCCGCTTAGCAAAATCTGTGAGGTCATCCCCTGTGGCGCCACTCCAAAAGTGAACATACTCACCCACATTTAACATCCTGGCATGGTCGAGACCTGACAGGCTCTTGGGGAAGTTTGCATGCAGGAGGGTGAAAAAATTGTTCACGACCTGAGCCTCCCCATACCTTTTGTAAATAGGATAGTACCAATCCCGCGTCCAATAGTTCCCCAAAATCATCCACTCCATTGAGTCCTTCAGCCAGTTCCTTGCCTCCGTACTCTCTCCAATGGCCTTGTAAAGATCGTACACTATAGTACATTCAATAGCACTGGAAGAAATATCCCACGCCGGCCAATGTCCTGTTTCCTTAGCAGTTAACCGAATAACTGTTGCAACTTCTTTAATGACTTCATTTAAGCGCTCAGGCGAATTCCAAGGATTACTCTCATGACCACAGTTAATGACCGATTTGTTTCCATACAAGTCATCCTCATAGGAGTTAATCTTGTACGTGCTACAGCCCCTGACGTGGGGTCCATTGTGGAAGAGGACGTAGAGGATGGGTTCGGAGCTGAAGGGGCCGTAGGATCTCTTGGCGTGGGCCCAGGCGGCGGACAGGGATTTAAAGGGCCAGCGGATGGACCGATCTATACCGGAGTCAAAGTAAATTGCCACATGCGCATCTGTGAAGACCCAATATAATTTTTCCTTGTCACTCCCTCTAAAACCCAACCTTGTGTGTTTTTCTATAAACGTTTCCGGTGGAAGCGCAACACTTGTATTTAGATAGATATCTGCAAGGAACAGATGTGGTGAATAAGCCAGTGACTGATACGTAAATTTCCAAGAAATACTTTAAAAATGTTGTGCTCACCGGAGTAATTCAAGGATACTCCTCCCGTGCTCTAAGGTACTCTTTGTACCCATCCGATTCCCACCCTTTGAACGCATAGGCCAAATGCAAAAGATTTTCACTTACTGCAGCGCTCCAAAAGTGAATCGTTTCTCCCCACTTCAATGTATCAAGATAGTCGTTATTCTCATGAGGCCAATGAGTGCTCAGGATTTCTAAGAAGTTGTTTAAAGCAGCGGGTCCGCCATAGCTGGTGTAGATTGGATAGTACCAATCACGAAACCAAAACTCTTTAATTGGGCTGTGATGCCGGGGTATATATTCATGCTCCAATAGTTTTTCAGTATTGTAAGTTTTTGCTGTTTCACGTCGTCCAATGCCAACTAAAATATCATAGGCGATAATTGTGTAAAGTAAAGGACAGGATAGTCCGCCGCCTGGCCATTTGCCCACACCATTAACACTGTTTAGTAATAAAGTTGCCAGAGTTGCTACAAACAACTTTTCAGCTTGTTCCACTGCGTCAGTATTTCCAATATTTGGCGGCAGTCCGCAATCAATCACATTTCGATTTTCAAAATCACGGTCTGAGAATGTTTCTGCGCGGGACACCAGGCAACCTTCTGTACTGTTCCCGTGCAGAACAACGTACAAGAGCGGGTCTTGACCAATCATGCCATACCTATCTTTGGCATACTTCCAACCATCGGATATGAATATAGTGAGCCAAGTTATGCTTTCGTTGACGTCAGTGTCTATGTAGAAAACAACGTGGTCATCAAAATAATCTAAAGTCAAGTTCTCTTTGTGGTTGCCCCAATGTTCTTCCCAAGTCTGCGTTAAACCCTTCATTTCACCTGTTAATGTGGACACCAAGTTAGTACACAGTGTTTAGAATACAATTAATCGTACTTGTGTTATTACGTGTATAATTCAGCATTGGATAGTCCACTCGTGCTTGGTTGAGAACAGAAAGGTCCGTAGGGCTCATTCCAAATGCTTTAATGGCATTCGATGTTAGATCCACACCGGTAGCTCCACTCCAGAAGTGAACAAATTCCCTTTTTTTTAATTGATTTGTATAGTCCGACCCCTTCCTTGGCCAGCATTCATAGACACTTGTTAGAAATCTTTTGAGCACAGCAGTGCTTCCATATTTATTATATATTAGATAGTACCAATCAAGAAACCATTTGGCTTTAATGTTTGCCCAGATGTTATCATCCATCAAGGATACTTTGTCGAAATATCTGTTAGCTTCCTTTATATTTCCAGTTCCAAGGTAAATATCACAAGCGAGTATTTCAGTAAAGCCTGAGTCCAGCATTTTCAATGGAATATTTCCGGTTTCCTTGAAAACTACTTTTTCCGCTTTTGCAACCCCTTCCACTATTAAGTCTTGGAGAAGTAAGTTGTACGTTTCTTCCCACTTTGAATCGTACGATATTGAATGATAGTCAAGCACGAGTCGATTGTCGTATTCTTTGTCTAGATAAGAATTCTCTTTGGAAAACGTGTACTCAAAAGTAGAGGCCTCTTCTCCATTTTGTAAAATAACATAATAGAATGTCAATTTCTTTCGCGGATTTTGCTACTTTACAGTTTACAGAGATTACTCATAATACAGAACTGTGAAAATAAAAAAGATAATATGACTGAGTACTTGAGCTGATTTAGAAGAATTTATGATGAAAAATTTGTGTACCATTTAGTACATCGTCGGTTAAGAAGCAAAATGATGCACATCCACTTTTGGCTAAAAGCAAAGTGATGCATATCCAGAAACTCTTAAAACCAAAATGATGCACATCCACAAGTACATGGATATGCATCATTTTGCTTTTAAGAGTTTCTGGATATGCATCACTTTGCTTTTAGCCAAAAGTGGATATGTATCTATTTGCTTCTTAACCGACGATATATTATTAATTATAAGTGGTGGACACACGTATTTGGATTGGGACTGTGGCCAACACTATGCAACTGACACTCTATAATAGATTGTACAAGATAAAATGGAGGTTAGTGTCCATCCACGAAATCTCAAAAAGGGCAACCGTTAAGCTGTTTTCTTTACACATTGATTAAGTCATCCATTTAGCACTGCGTGAAACCCATTGTTATGCTTTTTAAAACGTACTGAACCTTGTTTTGCTTTTTAACAAAATGCAAAACTTTGATTTGCACTATTTCAAACCAAGCAAAGCCTACATTTACATTGTTTTATCCGCGTCACTTTGCACTTAAGCAATACCGAATACGCGTCATTTAGTTTCGGGAGCTGCTAGCGGAGATTCGAAACGAATGCACCAAGAACTAATAATACTAGTAAATGGTAATACAGAGGTTAAATATGATTGCTTCTAGAAACAAACCGGTTGTTAGTTGATAGTGGGATGATGTACTTTGAATTTTTTATTCAGAAAATCTTTCTTCAATGGTCTTAACTATTATTTAGTAAATTAAACTGATTCGATATTTGCACTGTATTCCTTTTTAAATGAAAATATAGAGTTTGTGCTTACTCAAGTTCCATCCGTTTTCACGAAGCCAGCGGCAGTGGAATCCTTATTCATCAAGTTTTTATGGATGATGACGTTTTAAACTTTAACTTGGTTCCCGTCGACGACGAAGAAAGTTTTTTTCAAGGCATTGATGCACTTCAGAGCCATGGAATCGTCAGTGCCTTATTCTAACGTTAATTGTATTTTTGGAAAAATCAGTAGCTTTTTTAAATGTATCTCTCACATAGATACATGTTATTGCTTAAATTGTACCCTTGTGTTGGATAATTTGTGACCCTCACTTTTTTTTTATTGTAGTATACATTATTGAATGTCGTAGACATAAAAACGTTGAAGGCAGTTGGGATTTCAGTCATTAAGGGTTGTTATGATGTGCACCCGGAATAAGCTAACTAACATTAAAGGAATACTGTCTGCAGCAAAGTTGACAAGATCAAAGAAGCCTGTGCCAATAGGCAGAGACTGTAGGATTCTTAACGGCCTTTTGGAGTTTAGTGACAAGAGGAATGTGTTTCGTATTTCTACGGGATTCCAGTAATTTGAATAATAGGAAATAAAATTTTGTATGTTCTCTTGTGTTTTGCTTTCTTTCATGCTTAATCATATTACTTTGGGTTCCTAATAGCGCAGTGGATTCCAGGTTTTACTGCGACTTATTGCTTTAATATTTTGTTTCAGTGAATTACTAGGCAGGGGATGGAGTCTATGTCTATTACGAAGGGTTTTGAAGAATTTAGAACGGGTAAAACCCAAACTCACATCACTCATGTGCCCCCACCTAAATTCCAAATGAAGTGAGAAGCTACCAAGGAGGGACAGTTATCTTCATTAATACTGAAAATACTTTGTTTTTAAAAGTAGCTTTTATGATTATTGTAATTACATCTAATAAAGTAAGGAGGTATTTCTAGAAGAACCAGGTTTTTGCTGTCATAAATGTTGAAACTAAATATATAAATAATGTTATGATTCTTACGAGAATCTTACTTTGCGAAATAAATGTGAGACGATGGATTAGAGGGGGCTTGCTTTGCTGTGAGTAAAATTGTTGGAGTTGTTTATTGGACAAGGTATTCCAATCGTCTG
>JAQFZC010004175.1:0-16760 GCA_034695205.1 Dicyrtoma fusca | reverse complement strand
AAAAAATGATGCGGGATGCGATCGGGAAGATCGTAATGTTGAAATTAATTTTGATTTTGAGATTCTCTGTGATCTGGCGGGTAACTTGCTACCGTTACTGGAGGAATTACAGCTGTTATAATTACAACCACGATTATTCTTAACACTTTTACCGACAGAGACTGAATTATTATTTACATACATTGACTTAAGAGTAAAACTATATTTACTTTGTGCTAATACTGTGGTTAGTTTTAATGAAGAATGGAAGGGAATATGCATTTTAAGTAAATAATTGTAAAAAAAATTCCCTTGGCAAGTTCAAGTATTTTTTTTTCCTAGAAAGGCCAACAACCGCTTTTTCTATTCTCTGTGAATTTAATCAGCCAGCCCGTGTGGTTTACTTTTACACACGTAACGTGAATGAGACAAAGTTGGTGTTGTAGTACGTGCCTTATGAATTTTTAATACAATTAACTCGAAATATTGTTTGACACAGCTATTACAGTGTCAAAACTAATCCAACTATAAGCATAGGCTGCCGTATGCTATTTTCTTAGTTGCATAAACGAAATAAATATAATATAATTAACACACGATAGTTTTCATCGATACTTTTCTAAATAACTAAAGGTAAGTAAATAATAGTCAGTTACAGCTTTCAATTCGACTATGCAACTTATAATTAAACAGAAGTAAGTCAGTAATTATCTGTAATTATCACATTTTCGTGTCAAAAATATATTGGGACACACATATTTCTTCAGTGAAATTATATTTTAATTGCCTTACTATTATTTTGGATACCTACTTTTATTTCGTAGAATATATTTAAGCTTAGGTATTGTTAGCTTTAATTTTATTTAATAAATTGGAATAAAAAAAAAATAGGTTGAAAGGCTCATTTTCAGTTCAGGTTGAATTTATTGCCCATCCATATGCACGGGCTGTTTTCTTTGTATGTTGCTTCGCATGCTCGGAGCATTGAATTATGTCACTACTTTGAAACTCACACAACTCACAGACAAATAAAAACTCGTCACTTTCAAAGTCTAACCATGTTTTCTGGGGTGGAAGTGGCTTTAATGTTAGTGTTAATCTAGATTCTGACGTCACACTTTGAGTTTCATTTGTCTCATTTGGGCTGTTTTCACTAATTTGGATTTCAGGTGAATTTGATTTCGATTTCGATCTCTCGTAAGGTATAATCTGTCCATAATTTTGTGCCGTTTTATTTTTAGCTGGTGTTGGTAAAGCTGGTTCTGGTTCTGGTTCTGGCACTGGTTTTACTTTTGAATAACATTGAATTAAATGTTCCTTGTAATTTGCTTCACATTTTGTGTAGTATTTCTGACAATTTATACAACTGTAGAAAAATGGTGTAAAGTCCCAATTCACTCGTCGTGGGTCTAGTTCTGTTGTAGCTGGTTCTGAAATTGACTTTGATTTTGATTTAAAAATTCGATATGCTTTATTATTGTTATTGTTACTAGATTTTTGATCCGTCTTTGATCTTTTGCGGTCAGATGGGACTGAGAAGGACATGTCACATGTTGTATGGACATGTTATCACATGTTACTTGTAAACCAAAATGAAATTTGCTGCAGTTGACAGTTGACAGTTGACAGGTTGCAGGTGAAAAAAAAACTATTTTAAAAAGTAACACTTTCAACTTTTTAATAAACTGTAGATTGCATGTGCTTTGGTTTTCGATGAATCGATGAATTCAAACTTTAAAATAATTTCAATAATACGTGTCTTTCTACTTTCTAGTGTTCAACCGATGCACACCAACATCGGACTGATGACCAGCCGTAAAATAGAAAATTGATACCGGATTTAGCCGATTAATTACGAACCAACTCGGTCAACATCACAATAGGGATTCCAGTATGGATCGAACTGTACGTTTAGTGACATAGTCAATAGTTGTTCAGTGCTTCGTAATTTAGGAATAATTACCGCAACCCTCTGATTAGTCAAAATAGGTAAAATTATTTCTATTTATATAACTTTGAATGTCGTTTTCGGTGACAGTGCAGTGTTTCTGTATTCTCTCTTCTACAGGCAGTATCGACGTCAAATTCCGACACTGTTGACGATACCGGTCTGGACTGTCACAATCCACAGTACAGTAGAGCTATTATTACTGGACTCCTGCTCCGGACTCCGGCACGGGCTATTGCTATAAAGCTATAATTAAGGTGGATGAATCGATACAATATTAACCAATCTTGAGCAAATTATACATTTATTTGTATGACGACTGGGACTGGGACTAGACTTATTTTTACGATGTTTCCGTAGTAACCTAGTTTAAATAATGTATCAACCTGTAATTATAAGTAAGTGGACTCTTTACTCACTTTACTGTTCTGTATTTACTAAGCTAGTAGACGTTGAAATTGAAGCCCTGATGAACGCTTCATTGAGCAATGCGATGGAATCAATGTAATGTATAATATTGGTTTTAAGAAAACACATTCAGATTTTACTTTTGATTCAATTTCCTTTATTTGCTATCTAGCATTCGCTTTTTTATTGGCTTTATCGTTTCATGGCCAAAAGTAACAATTTCTTGGAAATAGCAGATCGAAAGCAATTGTGCTTGTTGATGTGTTTTAGTTTAGAATTTGCTGCCAAATTATTGAAATTATATTTGAAGTAAACTCTTTGAGTATTCGGATGTTCGTGTCCTTTCCTACTATTATCACAGAGAGCTTTTAATTTTGTACACAGATAATTATGTGTAGGTAAATTACAATATTTTTTATTTAAGTTACCTACTATGAAATATTAAATTAAATTTTTAACAGAGAGCAATAGTGTAGAACTTAAATTGTGCTCTAGAGTATTTTGATTTTGTATGTGTTTTTTTCGTAATATAATTTAAATGCCTCCTCCCTCAAAAAACTTCCCTGCTCTACTTGCATGTGTCACAGGATTGTTAGGAATAAT
Source organism: Dicyrtoma fusca (assembly GCA_034695205.1). Taxonomy (NCBI): domain Eukaryota; kingdom Metazoa; phylum Arthropoda; class Collembola; order Symphypleona; family Dicyrtomidae; genus Dicyrtoma; species Dicyrtoma fusca. The sequence continues at coordinate 13,822 of JAQFZC010004175.1, read as the reverse complement.
TTCTATAATCATTTTAACTCTTCTAACTGAAAATTTTAAGACTCAAAACTTTAAACTAAACCATACTAGCAAAGTCCTAAGGCGCCTAAAAAGGAGTGGTTTAATCGGTAATAAAATGAACAACCATTAAAATTAAATAGCTGTAAAAATAGACTAAAATTAATACTTTATAAGTAATTTTGATCCGATTGAAGTGATGTAACAGATGCTCCGATAACAAGCAAAATCCAAATCACCGAACTAGTTACAGACCGCTACTGGATTTTTAGGAGGCGTGTAAGACCTTTCAACCTTTAATAATTTAATCATTTTTCTTTCGCAGTTTAGTTGGCTGTACTTTTTATTCTTTTAGTGAAGTGTATACTTAAAATACTGATCATTTTTAAAAAGTCCTTATTTAAAATTCAAATCTATAGGCCAACTGGTCAACGGCAGCACTCCTCTGCCAAAAGGACGGCCTGGCCCTCGCAGAATTTTCGGTCAAAGAAGATGCCATTCTAGTAATCGATGCACTTCACAAAATCAGCTATTTTTCAGACAAGTACGATTGGAGAGTTGAAGAACATGAGCTGGGTTTGGATCGTAACTACTGGATGGGTCTCTTTGACTTTGGCCATGAGGGGAAGTGGGAATGGAAAACGAAGGGCTTCCTCACATATCAAGACATGTGGACAGCCAATCAACCGGATCACGTGAACCCTGAAGGGCGCCAGCTGTCGGGTCGACCACAGCACTGCGCAGGTCTTTGGAATCCTATTTTCCATGTGAACACACCGGAGGCCCCTGAAAAGCATAGTTTTGACGACAAAACTTGTGATAGAAAAATCTATTTCATTTGTGAAAGGCCGGAGGGGTGGCAGCCACCAACGGAACCACCGACGCCACCACCACCGCCGCCTCCGCCTCCACCACCGCCGCCTCCGCCACCGCTGCCGGATCCACCGCCTCCACCGCCCCTTCCACCGCCTCCACCGCCGCCTCCGCCTCCGCCACCACTGCCGGATCCACTGCCGCCGCTAACAGAGCCTCCCCCGCCGCCACCGCCTCCACCACCACCACCGCCATCAACAAAACCACCAACAACAAAACGAACAACAAAACGGACGACAAAGCGGACGACAAAACGGACGACGAAACTTCCTCCGCCTCCACCGCCACCGCCGCCTTCAACAAAGCCACCTTCCTGTAAGAATCTCAAGTGTCCCAATCGTTTCCATAATATTCCATTACGGGACAAAAATGGCGATCACATTTGCATTGACGGTATAAAGCAGTGTAGGCAAACTACAGATTTTGATAGCAAATGCATGTCTGGGCAAACACTACAAATAAAGAAGGGCAAGATGACTCACACCCAATGCAAAGAGCAGTTTGACAAGGCTAAGATCGAAGACAAAGTCTTACAAGATGAGCTCGAGGATCTGGCGTATAAGGAGCCAGATGGCCCATATTAAAATTTAATGTAAAAGCACGGTTACCCCCGTAAGATTTTTCAATTGCATGCAGGTTACAGTTCCTTAAGTTCCCTCGTAAAGCAGCAAGAGGGGATCTGGTAAGTGACAGGACAATTATATTGCATAAATAAGAATAAAGAGATTAAAAGATTGTATAATTGAAGTGACGTGATATCAGCTCAACATAATATGCGCTTATTTAACATGAGCATAACAAAGCATTAAATCCATTATATTCTGTGATTGAGACGCATTGTAAATAAGTAACGTGTATTAGTGGTTCTAGGAAAAAATGTTCCCAGAAAAAATGTTCCCAAAAAAGAAGGACGATGAAAAAATGTTCCCAAGCGCAAAAGTAGGAAAAAATATTCCCGCGTACAAGAGAGAAAGACGAAAATTATTAACAGATATAACATCACTTTACAAGAATACCTTTTAAGCACTCTGAAAATCAACACTGCATATTATTCTAATTGCCTTGCCTTATTTCCTTGTATTAGAATTAGGTACTTAAAAAGATGTTCACAATCAAATTCGAAAAATATTTGCATATATTTATTGCCAATGGGATATCTACACACACGGAATGGAGATCCAACTGTATTTGTATTTACACAACTTTTAGTAATTCAATATTTAAAACGGAGTAAAGATGATTGCTGAAATGCAACTTCAACTTTATTTCCTCCATTTGTAATCCGGCTGCCGGCATTGGCAGGTCCAGAAGTTTTCAACTAATTAAAGTCGGGAAAAGAGTTCTTCATTCAAGTACATAGAACGAACCAAATGTATTCTTATTTATTTAATAATATTAGTTCTTAACTTCGCCGTACCGGATATTGTTTTTAGTTTAGCATACTTACGCCTTTTACAATATTAATGATAAGGAAGGAAGGTTAAAGTCGAGTTTCGCATAAGTGAATGGGCAGAGCCCGGAAGCGAGGTCTCGGTGCCCTTCCGGACCGTCCTGGCCTCTTGATCCGCTCCGCGATGCATCCAACGTATCAGAATGGTTTCATAATAATTTAGTAATAATAGCAGCTACAACGTAAGGAAGTAAACGCGTTCTCCCCATCTTATCTAAAGTTTTTTGGCCATTTATCTACTAGATAATTAAGCATATTACGGCACAGCGCAATTAGTAGTAAGTTTTGTCAAAAATGTCTACAGCCGAGTTTAAAATGACGCTTCTTTATTTACTCTGTTTCAAAATTGTGTTGCCTGACTTTGTGCATAGCATTTACGCAGAAAAAAGACACCTCACTAATACGTCTATTGAAAAGAGAATTGGCATAAAGGTCAACCAGCAAGAAGTACTCGCTGCAAGTTTCATCCTAAACAAATATTCGGACTCCCCCATTCAGATTTTCCTTTTGAACTCAAACGAATCCGTTGCAACTTCCCGAAGTTTGGCCTTTTCCGAAATCACTGTCCCATTTAAGCTCACACTTATGGATCCAAATAACTTTACGAAATCAGCCATGCTACGGCTCGTTGACACCTTCAAATTCAGATGGAGCCGCCGTTCGTTTAAAAAATTTGTCCTGGTCCCGGACCTTATGCCGGAAATACATCTCAGACCCTGGTATCTGTTTCAGTTTTTTATTCTGCCGGCCCAAGCACTCAACAATACATTAGAGGACATTGAGCTAAAACTGTCCCGAATATATTTTCAAAAAACGTATTTCTTTGCATTGGACAAAATGAGTCCAACTACTTTCCTTTCCTTCCAGCATGTTTTTCATTACCATGGAGGCTATCAATTGGCTAATTCCAACGTATACTTTCTATTTTTTCCCCGTTGTAAAGACGAGCATTGCATGCCTAGCGGCTTCTTCATGTGCAACGCCTGCTGGTACAGCTACGTCGAGTACAAATTCTTCCGATGTACTGGCCAAAATAGAGAAGAAGGGGGCTGCCAAGACACCATGGCGGGTGCCCAAGACATTGTTTCTGACGGTGGCCGGAATATCGTATGGATCCGGAATACGGACTCGTCTATTGTGGAGTTGGCTATTGCAAAAAGATCTAACTGCTTGAATCCAGAGCACTGGCAAAGACCGACACTGCATCCTCAATGTTGGTTACTTCTTCGAATTACAGACCCTGATCGCTCGGAGGATTACCTCATGAGATTCATCATCCACAAGTTCCTCGCTGAAGGAAATAACCGAACATTCTTGGCCTTACCACCATCATCACAATTTATTTATAGCTCGCCGAACAACGTTGAGTTTTTCAATAAAGAAGGAATGTTTCCCAAAATTCATTCAATTGGTGACTTTCAATTCATAACACAAACTGCAAGACCGGTCCAAAATATGCACCCATACTACTTAGGTAAGAAGCGTCCGAACGTCCAAAGGAAGGACCGAAATCGTTTGTTCAGTCCATTACATTTTTTGTAACATAATAATATGCGAGGCTATAATCTATAATCGCCAAAAACCGATGTATCCATGTGTATTATGTCGACATATTATATAATTATGTGTAGATGTTTTTCCAATTCATAACCGTCATTTTTTCCCACTACACAGGTCTAGCGTCGGGCTTCAACTTCATAACAACTGATAGCGTTGCAAGACTCGTTTCTGGCTACCAAGTTTACACGAATCCATTCCAAAGAGGTTTGTGGGTATTTCTCGGAGGCGGACTTTTATTTCTAACTCTGGTCATCACCGTCATTGAGATACAACGTGCTTCATTGAGAACGGCAGCAGGACTGCTTCAATTCTACTTGTCATCCTTTATTCGGATTGCCTCTATTTTGGTTGAACAGTCTGTCGAAGCTTTTACGGAAACTCCTTGGACGGCAGGGGTGTAGGACGAGCGTGGAAGGCACTCCTTGTAATGCTCTTTCTTGTCGGAATTGTGCTCACAAATGGCTACAAAGGATTTCTCAAGTCTGACGCTACCATTCGAAACCCATACACGATGCCCTGGAGAACATTACGAGATGTTCAGGATTTTATGTGGTACATTCCCTTACAGAAGGCCGGAAGCGACCTTCGTGTCAAAGCTAAAAATGCTAAATTTCAGAAGCCTGTCTGGAAGAAACCCTGTCAAATCGGCTCTGCCAACAAAGATGACTCCGCAGCAATGAAAACGCCTTGGCAATACATGGTGCTCCAACGCAAAAGAGAGTTGGAGTATAAAAGGCAAATACCTAATCGTTTCATTCCAGCACTAGGAGCTAGGCGCAGTCTAAATCCATTTGGTTTTGGTTTCTTTTACGAGTCCGATTTAAACACAAGTTTTGCGGCAAGTCTGAGCAGTTCAAAAACAGCAATTGTGGTGAGCACAGCTGTTGTAGACAAGTATTTAAAATCTCTCGATCAACTATCCAAGGGTCGGAATCCGTCTACAAAATGGTTGTCGAACAGAAACGTAAAAGATGACAGCTATCGCGTTCCGGTTGCTAGCTTCCTGACAGACTGGGATGACAGAATATTTCGAGTAGTTCCAGATCGAATGAACACGCTACTGAGCTCGGGTCTATTTTGGTTGTGGAGGAGCTGGCTGAAGGCTGGCGTTGGGAATATTCTGTATGCAAATGTGCCGCGACAAACTTGTCACTGAGATTCGGAACAATATCATCTACCTCATCCCCTGTCCTTTCAAGAAACAGAAATATCCTATGTCTTTGGAGCTCTTTTTATTGGACTTGGAGTCGCTACTGTGTATTGGATGCTGGAGTTAGGAAGGCATTACTACAGTCAAATTTCTAATGGGGTTCACCGTTCACTCGCAAATATGAGACAAATTTTTGTGGGCTGTCATGTAAAGTTTCGATCATTCACGAGCAACATGTTTCGAAAAAGTTTGACAAAATTACGGAAAATTATAAAAATTCCTTCGAAAGTTTCTATTCAAGCATTTTTAGCGAAGTAGAAAGAGAAGGCATGTCGTAATTTGAAAGTAAATACTATTAAAATGTGTGGATTGAAAGAATTGAAATTTTACACATTCGAGGGTATCTAAAATTTAATTTATTACTAATTGTTACTTGTATATCTGGTTTTCAAGGAAAATGTATCGTACCATTGTAATATATCTATATATAATTGTTTCAAGTATAAGTATATGTGCATTGTATAACAGCGCAGAACGGTTCAGTCAACGAGAGAACTTATGGAATTTACCTGCATAAATTGAATGCGGGTCGGGTACTATTACCCCAGAGCTACGTTTGACTAAGAGTCGGACATAAGGCAGTACAAAGCATGTCTTATGCATACAAGTCAACTGGATTTATCTTGTAAACAATAAAACATTTCGACTATTCTATATGTAAAGAGGAAAGCATACTTTCTCAAAATTTAAAAGTAAGCCGCAATCCAATAATAGAATTTTAAGCTGTGAAACAAGTTTTTGTCAGTTACGGCCATTTCAAACTGAGATTTTTCCTTTTAAAAACAATTGAGAAAAGCGTAAAACCTGCCGAAAATTTTGTTCGCTAAAGTACATTCAAAACGGTAAAAGCTAGAGATCAACATTTTCTAAAACATTCAAAACGAATATAAAAAACGAGTAGCTGGCAATTTAAAATATGTCACATCACGAAAATAAAATTTTTAAAATAAAAAAAACTAGAAATTAGTGTTTTAAAAAAAATGTAAACCGTATCAAACTCTAAAGTAGATGAGCAAGTTGCTGCGTGTAGCATCTATGTCGCCCTCATTATAATAAAACTAAATGGTATATTTATAAAAACTGCATTTATGAAGCCATAATCGCTATCGCTAAGCAGAAAACGGAGACTTCTATAACATCACCCACCTCTTGACCAAACTTCATATTGCACAACACCGAATTTTAAACTAGCGCGACCAGTTATCCCAGATTGAACGCTTAGCCATTAAAAAGTAATATTCGTTGTAAAAACTGATAAAAATTAATGGACTTCGGTAATTGCTAATATCCAATTATATTCTCAAATGGTAGATCATAATAATCTCTGCACATAATAGTTGGGTTACTAATTACTTATTCCCACTAATGAAAAATATTATGAACTATGATTATAAAGTAAAATGAATTAATTTAAGTAAACACGCAGCAATTTACTTTTCATTCTTTACGTGCTGTTGCTTTACTTTATTCAAGTTCAAACCATTACACTCCAGGTTTGTTCAGCATCAAATTCTCTACAAACTAGTACAGGAGAATAACATACAGTGAAATCTCTTTATAACGACACCTCTGGGGGAAGCATTTTTTCGACGTTATAGGGAGATGTCGTTATAGAGGGGGGTATTTAACATTGAAGAGATACACGACTTCTATTTCCAATCCTGACGCTATAGGGAGAATGTCGTTATAAAGGATGTCGTTACAGAGCGATTCCACTGTATTTGTACTTCCGTGTTACCAGTATTATTCAATTTGCGTTGGTAAGTGTAGGTGTATTAACAATTTTGAGCGCTAGTGTATGGGCTCATTGCACTATTGATTATGTACATAATATTGTCGTTTATTTTATAAATTGTGTGTGAATATACAAAACGAATAAAATACAGAAACAACAAAGGCAATTACTATCCAGAAACAAAAACAAATTTTATGTCAACTTATTTCATACCAGCACGAACTTCCTGCATACTCGGGTTTTTTTGAACTAACTTATTTCTTCTTATTTCTCAACTTACCTCAGTTCCGCTTTTTGAGTTTTCGTTACTTTCCATTTTACTCGTTCATCTCCGGTTTACTTCGCACTTAAGCAATAATAGATACCGCTGCTTACGATGCAAAATGAAACGTTTCCGAAACTCTTTAAAAGCAAAACGGCCCGCAGGCTAACTTTGTATGAAAAGTGTCGCATAGGTATCCATTCCATGCACTATTTTCCGCCCTGGTCATAGTCGAACCTTAAAGCTACCCAGTGTTAGTCTTATTGCACTTGCCTTTAGTTCTTTTGGGACAGATCTGGTAGTCCTTTGTGCAGTGCTAACGGTGCCAAATGTTTTTCTATGAATGAAGATCTAAATGTTGTAATTCAATTGTAACATTCACGCACCAGTAGCGATACCCATCATCTATCATCTTATGCTGGGATATGCGTCATTTAGTCTCTTAACATTCCTTAATGTACTGCTGAAATACTTTAAATTTATTTTATTATTAGCTAATTGTTGCACAGTCCCAACAACTTGGTGAAGATAGGCTATATGCACAAGCATAGCAAGCAATAATTTCCAATGCTATACAAACCAGAAGCAATTAAATTTAGGTGCTTTAGAGGTGCTAATTAAAGTAAGTGCTTTAGATAATTATTAAGGGTTACATAAAATTAGCATAAGTTAAGCGTAACATATGGCGGCAGCTTTATGATATGCTAAATGGCTTATCAAAGATATGGGCGTTCAATTCAGCTAAAACGTTGGAAAGCTGTTCGTAACATTCTACAGGGTAGTAGAGACATCCAATCCTAGAATTGACTACGTGAGACGTTTGCAATTGCTTGGGCCAAACGTTCCGTGTGCACCTACTGTTGCCTTACCTTTTCCCTTTGCTCACACGTACCTACTCACTTTATTGTTCATCCTCTTAACTTACACATTTAGCTCCCACGTCTATTATGCCATCTTTCTATTCTTCGTGAATACAGATGCTGAGAGTTTCCATACTGCCCGTATCGTCTTCACCCAGCTGCTGCAAATTGGAAGCCCGCGGCTGCCTACTGACTGTGGAGCAGCTAATTTGCCAACTTTTCTTTCCCTCATGGTATTTCTCTTCTTTGATTAGCTCCATCGTTTAGTTGTATTATATACGTTTCCGCTTATTGGTAATGATATGATAACTTGAAGCGCTGTGTTTAGTTGTAACTTAGCTGATGAGTTCATCACTGTACGTAAAAATAATCACTAACAGGCCTACATTTCATATTTTTTAAGTTGTGCAATTTACGGTGTGATCGCTCTTTGGGCGCCGTTGTCGCAACCCGTCGGGTTGCACATCAGCTAATATCCCATTAATCCTTGGCGTGCATAAATTTATTGCATAAATAGTAGTAAAAGTGATTCTGCAAAGTGCAATGACTGCAAATGTAATTCATTAGTAACACGCTAGACAAGTGGATGTTAGCGAAAAACCAGTAGTGCTACATCTGCTTATCGAGGGAAAAGAAGCAAAATGATGCATATATCCCGCTTCCCTCAAAAGTAAAGGAACGCACGGTGACGGTGATTAATCTTAAGAAGCAAGGTGACGCGAAACCAAGCACAGGTCATGGCCAGTTGTACATGTATGGATAGCATGCACCATTCTTTAAAGCTAGGTATCGCTGTTGAAGCTGCAAAATGAAGCAATTCCTTAAAACTTTAAAAGGCTTACTCAATTAATTAGTTGTCCTTACACATTGATTGAATTTTATTAAATTTAATTTTTAGCCCTGTGAACGTTTACAAAAAAGCAAAGCTCTGTGAGTTGTACTTTTTCCAAAATGCAAAACCTCAATTTGTACTTTTTGATTCCACGCAGAGTCTGGATTTGCCCTTTTTAGAACATGCAAAACCCCTATCTTTTTCAAACTATAAAAAAAACCTAGATTTAAACTTTTTTAAAACAGACAAGCCTCGATTTGCACTTTTTTAAAATGTACGAAACCACGATTTAACTTTTATTTGATCTTTTACAAATTGCAAACATGATTAGCTCCCGTACTCATGTGTTGTGAAATAGGGGAAATTACGAGTCTTTTTCTTCTTTTATGAATATAGTTCATTTTGCATCTAAACGTTTTGCTTCCGTGTCACTTTGAACTTGCTTTAATTGGTTCGCATCATTTTGCCTCTTAACACTCGATATATATACATTTATACCTACAATACTTAGAAATTAGTTGCAATACAAGAAACAACCTATACTGCCAGATCTATCGAATATATTTCTCAGATTACATTCTTGACGTACTGACAGCTGATGACAAGTTAAGTAAGGAATACTAAAAAAAGATACACAAACATGTATTTCCAAGAAACAAGTACCGGTCTCCACTTTTAGCATGTTCTTCTAATAAGTTACGTCACTTACTTAAACTTGCAGCGTATGTAGGTAAATGGTATTTTTTGGGTGCAGTTCTTAGATCCTAACAAGCCACAAAGTTAAGCTACTTCCAGTTTACCGACAATAATGTAATGAACAGCGAACTGTCATTTTTTATGCACCAAACTAAAGGATGTCTTATCAAAGTTGTTGAGGTAGAAAGTGGTGATACAAACTTGCGCTTTTAGCTCTTTCTACTCATTAGTGTAATTTGAGGAAAGCCAATAGTGCGTCTGTCATGTTCATTATAACTATAAAAAATGTGGATGTTAAATTGAATCAAGAATGTGAAGTCAATCTAAAAACCAGATTGACTTCTTAAACCTTAGGTAAAACTATGGAAGGCTAGTCTTAAATTCTCGGAATAACTATAAAGTAATATATATGGGATGAAACCATTGCTGAATTTAGTTTGCCCTTTGTGGGCTATTAGAGGAATAGCAAGTAGAATCTTTCTGCAAAACAAGCTCAACATAAAACAAGCGGAACTGGATTTGACAGAACATCTTCAACTTTAAAAGCTTTTTTCCTACTATATTACTAATTTAAAAAAATGCATTCTACGAAATTGTGAAATTACCATAAACCTTAAATAAGAACCAAAAAACCTTAATCGCTTTCGATAGGAAAGGATTAGGTAAATCCATTAACTCGTGCAAGACGGGTTTTATTGCACACAACAAGAAGAAATAAATCGGAACGTCAAGGGGATCGGCTAAGTCTGGTGCTAATCTGGATAAAAAGTGACGAAAATTGATTATGTGGCTTCAAAAATGCTAGCTTACGAGATTAAACTGAATTTTAAATCATTACGGCTTAAAAGACTTTTTGTGTGCTTTTCAAAGGTAATTATGCAATGTGCTATTTACAACCTTTTGAAAAGGTACAGCATGTTCATTCTCCATATTCTGCATCATCTTTTTTACCTTAAAAAATTTTGTATACATTCCAAAGGGACAAAATGTACTATGAAATAGATGTACTTTTGAACACGTGTCCAGGCTCCAAAGAGGTGTAAAGTTTTCTTTCTACACTGTCTTTGGAATTGTTGGCAAATGTGGGCTGTCGTTTGCTATTTAGGTATTTTCGGGTAGTGAGGGGTAAACAAACTATTGCCTGACGTAATATCTTAAGGATAACTTTTAAAACTGGTTCTGGAATTGTGTAGACTTGGTTGAAACGACTGGAAATAAAAATGAAAATAATGTTGATTGATACAAGTTTATTTATTATACTTGAATTTCAATTCCAACTCGACATTGCATAGCTGCACCGAACCGGTATAAAAAGGCGACGAAAATCACATCTTTGTACAGTCCACATCCAGCTGTTGGCTTTTGTATTAGTTTCTACTTACATTCTTTTGCCCGTTTCAAAATTTTACCTTATTTTTGTACAAAATGGGAAACTTCAGCCTTACACTGGTCCTTGTGGTGGTTTTTGCATTGGCTGCCACCGCTCAAGACCAAGGTGAATTGAGACGCTTCGTCCAGTCACTTCAGAGCGTCCACTCACTCCAAACCTACGATCAAAAGTACAGGGACTTGGAAAATCTTCTCAAGGGTTATCCCAGCTTGTTGCCCTTCCTCCCTCCTCGGCCATCTTCTCTTGGACAGGATTCCCGTTTTGGCCAATCAACATCCTCCGCACTAACGCCAAGAGAATTGACTGTGCAACAATTTCATAATTTGCATACTTCTAGACCCGAGCTGTCAGCATATCTTTACAGCCTTCGCAAAAATCCAAGCCAATCAGCAATCACATCCCTCAACGCTATCTATGACTACCAATTCCCCGGTAAAAGACAACTTGGCCTTTGAGGTGTCTTTTCATTTCCAAGGTAACCAGAAATACCGGCATTGAGCTGGTATAAAAACCTTTTTAGTTCGTTTTACAATTTAAAAAAATTTGGATGCCACTTCGTTTTCAAAAAATTATTGATTTTTAAAATAATTATTTCTATTGTTACAATAATAATTTTTCAAATAATATTAAATTTTTTATTAATAAGAGCTTACTCCACTCTTGTTTTTAAACATGAGTTTGTTCAATTATTTTTTAAGTTTCTGAATTTGTTTTTAGTATTATTATTATGAATGTGTATTTTTTTATCCGCTTGCTAACTATGTATATCTATACAATGCGCAATGATTTGTGCTTTTGTGGTTTATAAGACATACATTCATTAGTAGTGTCAGTTGCACAGTTTTTAAAATATCTTTTAACTGATAAAATCTACTTTATTTTTTTCTAGTCAAGTAGGTGACGACAGTAAAATCTAACTGGACACATAGTTAGTTCAAACTGGAACTGGAGTCAAATACTTTGCTTTTCTACACCTACCTCTTACATCTTTTGTCACCCAAAAAAATGATAATATTACAAAATCTGCAAATTGAAGAATGAGTTTGGAAATTCCATCTACAACTTTTCAACTTTAATAAACTGTCGATTGATTGTAAAAGCTTTATGTAACTATTGTTATTGTATCCTCTTTTTATTTCATTTTCTTCAAATTCTTAGGAGGTACTTTGTATCTACTTCTTCTTTTATTGTTTTTTCTTTCAAAGGTGATGTTTTTTGACGAATAAAACTAAAATTAAGATATCACTACGTAATGCATAACCCAGTTATTTGTGTACTTTAAATGCTCACTGATAAAAAAAACGAAATGATTCTGTAAGCCACACTACTGGTAATTTATTAATATCATTTTTATTGGTTATCGCTTTATTAGCTTCGTTCGGTACGGGAATTTCCCGACTTTCCTGATCGGTACGGGAAACCTTACGGTACGGAAAATATATTTTCCGGACGGTCGGAAAATTTCTCTCACTTTATGTTTTACATACACCCTGCCTGATTTTTTGCACCTTCCACAGATTGTTAGCTTAGTAGCATCAGTAACCTTGCTTGAAGGTATCTACGAATTTAAAGTGAATATCTCTCCTACACTATGTTTTTCTGTGCTACCCAATGGTCCTTAATGTAGACGCTACCTGCTGGGGTTTTTATAACTTGTACTATAAATTACATGTGTAAAAATTATTTTGACTTTTTACCGGGAATTTTCCGGGAAAATCGGTACGGTCCGGTAGGGTACGGGAACGGGAAAGCAAAATGCGTTTCCCGTTCTCGAAAAGTCGGTACGGGAAAAAGTTGTGTCGGTACGGTACGGGAGAGGCTATTTCCCGTACCGTACCGGACCGAACGAAGCTAGTGACTACAACTGGTAGGCCAGTCTCACTGTCCCAACTGTAGGGAGCACTTCCAAATAGAGTGCCCCACCCAAATACCTTGGACATTATTTTGCGAGTTAGTGGTCCCAGCATACTTACAAGAGCTCAAGTGATCTATCTCTTGTATTTAAAGCAAAGAAGGGCCGAGAAATGGCACAAAATAATCCTGGTGTCTGTGTTTTATGAAAAATGCTTTACAAAAGCAAATGGCTACCGTATGAATTTCAAATCAAATGCTGTTAGAAATATCTTCTTTGCAACTAATAACAGTTTACAAAGCTATTATTTACTCGGTTGGCTGACAGAGAGAGAGATTAAACGTTTTCATAACTAGCAAGCACATAAATAATATATATATCTTGATTAACCATAAGAAAAGTAATTAATAGCAGACACACGTCTGTTGATTGCATTTCATACGACATGTTGTGTCGGTCTCATAGATCATTATTATACTTGTTTTATTTGAACAAAAAAACTTTAAAATTCCGTAAATGTATCACTGAGCTCTAGATTCAAAACGAGGATATAGACTTTAAGTTTGTATGTACGCAGGGCTCTAAAAAGTCGGCCGGCGGTCAAGGAATCCTTTACTGTTCTTGTATGGAAAACATGCAACTAATTAGGCAACATTGTAAGCTACATGCTGGCTGATCGCATGGTTGTTCCGAAAAAATGTGAACCTAATCAGATGATGAGGTCCACTTTGTTTCTATGTTAATTCCTTATCTTATGAAGAAACTCAGCTGGATCCCATCTTGTTCTTACCATTATGATGCATTCCATCACATCAAAATGATGTGATTATTTAAATCGAGCTGTCGGCCTGAGTAGCAATGCCTGGAATTGCATGTGAATACTTTTAGGGCATATTTTAACATGTTAAGTAAGTTCCAGAATGGCACGTAGCCCCAGTATTTTGGAACGCAGCCTTTAATTTAGCACTCAGTAAATTGCCCTTTTTTGAGTCTAATTTTAAAAATAACGTAGTAAAATTGCCTTTTTGAACAGGGCGCAGTAGGGTAGTGGCCTACTGCATTGCACCAAGGCTCGGAAGGTTCCAGGTTCAACTCCTGGCGTGAC